>JBCEWB010000002.1:539759-557409 GCA_039654565.1 Peronia peronii
ATGGAATGCAAACCTTTATATTCATACTATTCAGGCCGTTATAAAAACCCATTAACTTTGCTAAAATTGAGCATCAGTGGCCCGAATGGGGATTCCCCAGCTGACAGGTAATTCGACTCCGCGACCGCTGCTGAGACCAGGAGTGGTGGTGCTTCAGTAAACGCAACTAAAATTCTGGCCGCTGGCAGCCGTGTAGTAGATTCTGAAACCCTATACAATTCTGAACAAAATGCAGTTTGAATTTTGTAAATAGCATCATTAGATGCTGAAATATTGCATTTTAATGACGGGGAACCACAATACTATGAAAATGAGAAAAATGTAGTTAAAGTTTTCACATTTATTTTTTGCACATTTTGACATACATCTTCACGCAAACATCGCATATTCAACTCATACCAAGTCAAAACAGCTGTGTAGTTATCACAAATGAACAACAAACATGTTACATGACAAATTCCTTGCTAAAAATGGTTTTTAAAGGTTTCACAGTATTATATAGTTCGCTGTAGGCCTAAATGTGAAAGCGATTTAGATTCACCTGAGCACTTTAAAAATTGGATCTAGATCTAAATCTAGATAGATTGTGTGCAGCAAATGTTATCAACTAGATCTAGAATATTAAAAACACAAAAAGATAAGATGCATTGACATCTCTATCGGTTTTACGCAAATTTATTTCCTACCAGAACGTCTAGATCTAGATCTAAATTCAAGTGCCTTTGACTTGAATACAGATCTAGATCTAGAAGCTCGTCGGATTGTCTCATCATTGGATTTGCACAGCATTGGAGTTACCTCCAGTGAAAAACTCATTCACAAGTTCCTTTAGCTCGCTCTCTCCTACTATGTCAATAATATTACATCCCCTGGCTTCATTTAATAGTGAGGCAATCTGTTGACGCTCAGGCTGTGTTGAAGCAGCCGGGCTTTCATACACCATTTTTCTTCTAAGCAAACGCATTAGTAACATCACAACGTCTTGAGACTATTTTAAATTATCTCAAATGTAACTAAATAATTTTCAAATAGCTAAACAGAAACTAAACAACATTTTTTCAATGCACAGGGGTTTAAACAAGCAGGATGGAATATGACAGCAGTAATGGTCAGGAGAATTGATGTTCGAAAACTTCGAGTGTAAACAAATGTCTTCATGCGAACTACTCATCAGTGAATAGCCCTGTTCATACCCTTGCTTAATTTTAGTATGCAATATATGGGGCTTAGAGTGTCATATAGGAATGTGGTGACCTAGTAAAATAGGTGAAGTAATCCGTTATATAACCTGGATTTTCGTGATAAATTTTTGATAAAGTGGCTTCAAAAAATCCTTTCAAAAATACATTTGGGTGTTGAATTCGAGGAAAACATTTTGTGGGGTGAAAAGCAAATGTTTAAGGAATGGTCTGGTGCCAAAATCTCCATAGGCCTAAGTTTCGACCTGATCTTGGTTTTTCACCATTACTTGAAATGAATGCCAGCAACATATGCCCGGTTTTCATTCAACGCCTCACATATACAATGTCCAAAATTCTACTTTTTTCCTTTACATGTTGCATTTAGTTTTTGTGCTTGAATTGAAGCATAATACTCGAGAGGGACTGATATCATAATTTCAAACAGGGCAACTTTTTGTATTTTACTATTCATCCAATCAGTGTGCAAATGGAATTTACGAACAATTAATACCTGGTCACCTTTTTGTCAAGAGAAATGAAAACTAAAACAGACCTGAAAAGACTGAAATGGGAAATGCCTATCAATCATCTAATAATTTACACATCTGATTTGCTGATGAGAATTATTTGATCATGTTTTTTTTTTCCCCTCCATATCAACTGAGCTGCAATCATTGCTTGCATGCAAACTGTGAACTGTTTACAATGAGCACTTTACCTCATATGATAAATGGTTAATCTATGTATCCTATCCCACCTTATGGACATCTGGTTCTTAAGTTCCTATTGCTTGTCACGGTTCTCTGCTCAATATCTATGCTCACTCACCTTTGGCCCTGGTTTAAAACTTTTCCCCTGATGCTGTTGCGTATTGTAGTTATGTTGCTCATTCTTGAAGTATTCCATTTTGTTGTTTGGCTCTCTTCTGTCGCTCAGACTAGCATGGTTATTGGCGAACTGGTCACGTTGAGGTGAATTGTAGGTGTTATAGATGTCTGCATTCTTGGCAAAATCCACCTGTTTTTTCCAAGGACACAAACACTGCCATCTTGAAACCAGCACCAGACACTGTACACAGCATATAGGCTAAAACCATCCCAGTATACTAACATTTAATATTTAAAATGAATATGGACCTGTTTATCCTTTGTAAACTAGTTCTTCCTCTTACAATTACCTAAGATGCTTTGGTGAAATCTTTCAGTATGTGACAGAATTTTCATTACATTTTAAATATAAACTAAGTGACATATTAAAATATTCCTAGATAGGTGTTTGTTTATATTATTATTGCTATATGTGGTAAAAACAGTTATAACTAATAATAAATATGCAAATCAAATTGCTAATACCATAGTTTGAAACTGCAGTGAGACAACTTATTCTGTTCTATCTCCACTGTTTACCTGCACATGGACATATTCTGTGTCTAATGTCCTGGGCTTTTTTCTCTGGCAAACTCCATTCTCTCGCAAGATGACCCTCACTATTTCTCCCCTGCCATTCCCGTTGGCCTTGATACTGGCAGGCAAGGAAGGAGCTGTGGCAATGGATTCAGTAACCTCCACTACCGCAGTGTTGACTGAAGTCACTTTCAACTCATACTCATTTGGATCAATGCTAGAGAGAGGTAACATGGTCCCATCCTTGAACTCTACCGCAATGTCCAGCACAGCTTCCTGCACACAGGAAAAATGTCAGTGGAATACAGTCCAGCATGTTCACACAGGGCACACAAATTCACAACATTCTGCATCCTTCCTTTCATCCTGTTCAACAAAATCTGGATGCTTTTGTTATACAACAATCGATTCCTTCAGGTAAGACCTTTTGCCCAAGTGAAATCTGTTAACAAATGCTAACACCAAATTTTTCAATGCAAGAAATATTTTACTTAATGATGAACATTTATGGATGGTTTCTGCACGTTCATGAAGATGTTATTCAATGGCACAGTGTAACTTGTTGGATAATTCTAAAACAATCTCATAGATCACGACTATCGCGCCATTAGTCAAGTTCTCAATTCTATCAAAGTGAGAAATAAATATGTCATGCAGATTACCAATCTCTTTAAAAATTAAAACCCCATTTCATTTTCATATACCTATCACTGCATGCCTGGACAAAACACACGCCAACCATGTTGGTAGAACTTTTGGTCACTTACTTGTTGATCAGCCACGAGCTGGTCTCGCAGGTAAACTGTTGCCATTAACGCCCCTGGCAAGTTTCTGTCCTCTGAAATTTGCAAGCTCATGCCACTGATCACTCGCACCATCAAGCGCTCAATCTCCACCTTGTCTTTGCCCACTCGGATCTCTTTAGCACCCAGCAGCTTTCCAGTGGGAGAAATCACCTGAGAGTGTAAATTTTAAAAAAAAAACCCTCATAAATCACTCTTTGTCAGAAATACATCTAGAAGAGGAATACGATCATAAGTAATAGTAAATTACAGCATGAATTTGTAAGACAATTTTGTCACTACCAATCTGACAAACAAGTGACAGCCTACCTGAACTTCTGTGCGACCAGGGGAGACCCCCATTACAGTACCATCCCAAATCTTAGCAATGTTTGGGTTGGCAACTCGGAGACGGTTACGAACAAGATTTGTCACTCTCACATAGGTTTTCTTGTTGCGATAGTATTCTGTGACTTCTCCAGGAACGCTAATAGTAAATCTGGCATAGATGTCCACCATGGTCTGCTGGTACTTGTGCCGACAGTTCTGACGATTCGCAGTGGTGATGTTTCTGTTCATGGAAGAGACATGGCAATCAGACTGAGAATGTGCACCTGATACTGTTCAATTGAGTTAATTTTTTAAAATATCATCAAGAACTATTTAATCAGTGGGTCAGTGACTACTTGGTTCAACAATAAATCCTCAAAAGTATGGGTCCTTTACCCTAAACCACTTTATAAAAAGTGTCATTTTCCAAGATTTGTCACTCTTAACTGATCACAAATAATGGAAAGACAAATGGATGGACTAAGGGATGTTAAACCTAGAATACTGTTAAGATTGGATCACATCAGTGTTGTCATGGTTATGTCCTCTTAACAATCCTTCTCTTCCTTTTGAAAAAACGCCATCACGGAAATATCAAATTACAGAAATTTCCGACACATTTTTCAATCCCTGAGAAATCTGAGTTTTCCGTACTCTATTGTACTTACATACCAGTGTAGTACTATGAAACTTCTTACGTAACACGGTCTGCTTTCTCCACTTTCCATCCTCGTACTTGACTGAGTTTGGAGTCCGACAGCTGGATGTCCAGTCTGGGCTCTGGCACCCATACCTGAACACCAAGCTGAGTCATGCGGTCAGCCGTACGTATGAGGACGGTCACATTCCTAGCACCCCTGGTCTCACTACCATCCATGTAGATGTACTCACAGGAGGAAGCAACCTGTAAATGAACAGTTCTTGAAACAATCTTTTCACTTTCCTACATAACCAGAAATCATTTGCTTAAATTAAAACATCCACTGGACAATGGTGGACTGGGCAAGACTAATGAGAATTTGAAACATACTTTTTCCAACTGAACTTGTCTTTCACACCACAGTAATGAAAGTCTCTGGATGTATGTGAGTCAAAACTCATATAAACATTGAAAATGCTGTTGTAGAATGAAGTTATTCAACAGTTTACCGACAAAATTCATGATACCCTTTACAAGAGGACCAAAAAAAAGACAAGACCTATCACTCTTTTAAACTAATGAAGCATGGTAACTTAACCGGCATCTTATAAGTCTCCTTTATAAGTCTTAAACAAAAAATTACAGAACAAATCTATTATAATTCACAAGAGTGTAAGTACCTTCAGAACTTCTGGGTCGCTGGATCTACAATTTGAATCTTTCAGGACGTTTCTGAATGAATTATCATATGACACAGAGTAGATCAGCAGCTCATGCTTGACCTGCTGTCCTGTCAGGATAGCAGTATTCAGGACACTTTGCTCCTGTTGAAACACATAAAATTAAATCTTTTATTTCTCATATCTCAGGAACTGGAGTTTAAAACTAGGCTGGATAATTTTTTAAGTAAATTACCATCTACAAGTTAATAGGACACAGGATGGACATAATCAAATGCATTTGAAAGCAACTGAAGATATGCCTGTGTTAGGGTTAATGAATGAATTAGATTAATACAAGGCAGAAGATATTCCAGGTCTAAAATATTCTTTTTCTGCATTTGATGCTCATTTCGTAATAAAATTTATGAATGTTGAATTATTGTCTTTGTTTGATTGATTCTTCCTTTGGATGTATGAGTATTTTCAAGAGCCAATATGTGGGGCCCAGGCGAAAACTCAGTTAAAGTTGCAGGCACCTGAATGGAGCTACAGTATTCCCACAAACTGCAAAAATTTCTTCTGCCATAGATACATCAACAAATACTTTTTGTTGTAACAATAGCACATGCATGATAGTCATGTCTGCTATCAAATTGTCAGTCTTTTTTTCAAGGAATCAAAAATAATCATCTGAGGATTGATATAAAGAAAGTGAACAAGAACAAGTGGGAAAACTATGCACCATACCAAAAAAGAGCATGATACAATACAGATCCAGTTTTTGCGCAATTTTGCCCTACAAAATCACTTTTGGACATTGGAACTGCTTTAAAATGATAAATTCAATCATGCTGGCTATGTTGACACATTGCAGTAATGAAAATGGCTTCATCTTGTTTGTGAAAACAACCAAAAGCCGTTTTTGGAACACAGATAAAAAAAAAAGAAGCGTTTTCAAAGTGGGATTGTCCAAAGAGGTTTTTGCAGAGTAAATTAACCTCAACAAAACTGATTCAGTCGTATTCAATGCTTTGCAAATTGACAGGAATTCATATTACATTCTGATTGAGATTCAAGTCATTTGTCAGATCTCATCATTTTGTGATTAAATCATATGAATGAAGTTGACAGTAATGATTAATGACACTAAAATCTAAAGCTAGTAAAGCTAGTAATCCAACTAGGTTATGTGAACATGAACGAAAATAATAAAACTTTTAAATCTTACTATGCTATTTTCTTTATCTCCAAACTACAAATAGATCTAGATCTATGTAAGATTTTAGGAATGGTCCTAGCTTCACCATTTTATTCATTATGCATCGTGCCATCAAAGGGATCTGCCAAAAACACAAACAAGTTTAAGATATGTAAAAACACTTAAAACGCATGCCAAAATAGTTCAACATCTATCTCATTGTATTCCCATGTGTTTGGTTCAATAACCATTGCTGTTTTCATGTGTTTGCATGTTGGAAACACTTTTTTTCTTTCTTCAACTTTAAAGCCAAATTTCTCTCTTTTGTGTGTCTGACCCCTATTATACAAAAACTGCCATATCTCAGGATCGAGCTGCCAGAAATGGATGAAGTAACAGGCAAAATGGCTAGAAATTATTCTATTTTCACACACAACAGTTAGTTTAATTTTCAAAATTTTGAAGTTTAACTGCTTTTTTGCCTGGGCCCACACATATAAGTTTATGTATGACTTATACCCTTATTTATTGGTTTGAGGGGGGGGGGGGGGGGGGGGGGGGGGGGGGGCCCACACATGTAAGTTTGGGTGGGACTTATACCCTTATCTATCAGCTCAAGCCCCCCCCCCCCCCCAAATTGAATGAAAAATTTCTCTCTAGAGAGTAGACACCAAGAAATGGAGGATAAAAACGCTTAATTTTGGTTTTTGCCATCAGTTGGTAAAATCGTTTTGTAGAATTGGAAATAAAACAAGGTGAAAATAGTTTTGTTTTTATGTTGAAATTTCATTAACTAAAAAAATAAGTCAGTTTAGCATTTTAACTTTGTGTTGTCGGTGCAAGAAAGACACGAATCTCTTGGTGGGTTATAAGTATTGCACTTCCACCAGTCATCTCATACACATTTGATACTACAAGAGAACCGGAAACGATTTCTAAGTTTATTGTTATTTTTTTTCCCCTGTGGTGTTGATCTGGATCATTTTTCACTTTACAATAAGTTCCTGCGTTTCCAAAGATGTGTTGCTCTGCATTTGACATTCTATTTCCCATGTTATTTTGTAGCTCTAGGCTTAGTACTGTGCAAAAAAGTTGAAGGGTTTGACCGCAAAACACGATAAACGCCATTTTTAAATATCTGTGATAAGCTCGTGTCATAGTTCTTTCACATGAACTGAGTATGATTCTTCAAATTTTGTGTGTAAAATGCAATATATTCAACAGCTTCGGGTCTTCAAACTTTTGCATTTTTGTCAGATAAACACCGTAATGCTTTGTTTATAAAACACAACAAATCCGAAGGGCAATCCCCCTGCCTCATCATCATTATTATTGACCAATCACAGACAAGCGTACTCGTACCGTCGTTACTGCTTTCAAGATAGCTGCGTCCCTACCAAGTACAAATGCTTTTGATGACTTTTTTGAATATGTAACTACTTCCAAAGAAAAAAAAAAGAAAGCGAACACAAGGTAATCCTGGAAGAGATTCCATTAAAAAAAGGCAGCCATTCTGGCACAGGAAAAATGCCATCAATAATGTGCCAATACGATGGGAGGCACTTTTGTAAACCGGCTCTTTTAACTCAAGGTAAGAACACTTTCGTAGAACTATTAGACTCTAGTAGCCTACTCATAAGAATAATTTGATCTAGAAATCTAGACCTATTTGAAGTTTGATGGTTTTCTGCGAATTTTAGAGTTGATTTTTCATTAAATTCTGAGTACATGTTATCTCAACCTAATTAAACAATGAAGATCTAACTGAATCTCAGTGGTAAGGACTCTCACCCTGACTATGACAGGAGTCTAGTAGGAGAAGACATAGCAATGGGTAGATCTAGTAAGTAGGGTAGTCTAGTGATTCGACCGTTAAGTGAAGTCTATTGGATCATAGCTAGGTTCAAACCAAGATCTAGTTTATTTTAACCCACCCCCCCCCTAAATTAAAAAAAAAAAAAAAAGAACACCTGTTTAGTGCGTAAAATTACAAATCGTGGACGTTTATGCAGACAATTTATGTTCCTATTCGTATTATGAAATCTTCATGCATGCCATCAGTTACTTTTCGTGCGTTGCTTTCAAATGATAAATTATTCATTGTCGTACTAGGATTTATACATTTTTTAACATCTTTTCATTCACTGTTCACTTTACTCAGATCATTTACTGCTGAACTTTGACAAGTTTTATGCCACATCAGTTAAGACTGAGCAAGATGCAATTCTCCTACAACAAATGACAATTGGTGATAGAAATCTCTGAGGCAAAAAATCTTAGAGGTCATGCCAGGATCCAACAAAGCTGGATTTAAATCCACCTATTCCAGTGAACCATGTTATCATGGTATTTTAAAGAGGGGCAAGCGGTGGGGTTTGCTGAAACCAAAGGAATTGCCTCGTGAATCAACAGTGTCAGAGGCTAAGAAAAGTGACGTTTTCAAACTGTTGGCTGTTCTGGCATATGATACCCTGCTCTTTATGAACAATCTTTATTTCAGACTGTGCAGGAAGAGGATGAAAATAATGATGATTAATCTTACCTTGTACTTTTCTGTTTCATTTAATTTAATTGATCTTGTGTTGTGATTTGACGTGCTCAGGTGTTCATTGCAGTTTGCTAGATTTGTCTCGTTTTGGGAAAAAATGCTCTGACTTTTGTCTCACTTTGCAAAACAACAATCTTTTTATTAACAATCATCATCAAAATCATTAATTATGATTTTTGCTCAGTTATGTATCAGGATGAACTATAAAATATGTTATAAGCTTAAAAAGTAAATGACAACTTAATTGGTTTTAGCAAAAAATCCGTTTTTTTCTCAAAATGATAAAAATGGATATATCTCATTTTGCGGTCAAACCCTTCAGTTCTAGTTTCAGTGCTCAAACAAGTAAATCTAACAACTATAGACAAAAGATCTCTATTTTGTGACAAAATTTCAAATATAATTAGAATTAGACATAATTCATCAACTTATCAGCAGTTACGTTGACAGGTGGTCAAAATTCCTGTGACGCATACCACCATATTGGACAATTGACCATTGTGTTTATAGTGGAGGTATGTACAATCTATAGACTACTATTTCTGCATTTTTGATAAATTTGCATTTCAGGTTATCCAAGTTTTCCTGTGAAGACTATTAACTTCTACGTCAGATTTTTTCATGCAGGGTGGAGCAGATTTATAATTTTTCCCATACCCCAGATGAAAGTCATAATGGGTCAGACCTAGTTGACAGCTGAGAGATCACTAGTCATGTTGCCCTCATTACAGTGGAAATTAATACTAATTGCGAACAAATACTGAATTAAACAGCTCTGTTACTGTATTCACACACACTGTCTCTTTTTATTTCATAACCTGTTGAGCTTTTTCTGTGTCAAAATCATGCTAAAAAATTATTTCCTTGGAATATGTGCATGGAAAGAGACTTATGGGTATACAAATCAATAACAAATGTAGTATTTTGTCATCAGTGTGTTCTAGAATACTTTTTCATTCCTCTGACCTCTTTCAATGAATACTAACGCATACAGAAATGATAAATTTTTTTTTTTTAAAAATAGCCATCAAAGATGATCTATTTCAAATGTTTTTTTCTCCAATTTAACAAAGCCTCCTGCTTCTAAGAAGTATATTGCTTGAATACTCCAATTTTAAACTTTAAAATGATATCAAATACACCAATACTGGGCCCGAAAAAAGGAAACCCATGAAAATCTGAAGTGTTTCCCCCCAACACAAACACAATTACAGTGATAATCTTTGTATCTGAGTTTGCTTAAAGGGGTCATAGATGCAGTGACTTTAAATGATTTTTAAAATATTTTTTTTGCAGTGGAAGCATTCACTCATGATAAGCTATTGCCACAACTCATGCAACATCTCCATTAATGAACATAATAACAAAAAGACTGCTTGGTAAAGTGTGATTCAATCCTTGACTATTAATTTTGACTATTAATTACTGCTGGTCTAAATTCAGGCTCACTTGTGTTAATTCAAGGTATATCTGAGCCATTTTCAAAACTGCACTACCCTCACTTCAGGTTCACAAAAAGAAAGAAAAACAATAAAGTTTCATTTTTTATTGTTTGTATGTCCTAAACATATTACTTGGATAGACATGAATTGACAAAGGTCCGAAGTCTTAAATGTGCCTTAATTTTTAACCTCATTTCGTCACTTCTTCTGAGGGCTTCTCTTGATACTCTTGGAATGGCAAAATAATTAACGGAAGATCCTGACTTGCCAACCTAAATTATAGCCCAATGCTTCTATTTTCAATGTGAAAGTATCATTTTCGTCACTTTCTTTGCCATCCGTGGGTAGATCTCTTAAGTGATAAAATTTTTACACGTGAAACCATTTTCTGACCTTGAGATATTGTAGGAGTGGGTTTGATAACCATGGGCTCTTAAATTTAGAGAAAAGCAAGCAGTGAAAAAACAACCCAAAAAGCTAAATAGCTTGACCTGTTTCCAAGAATATGAATTTTTTCATTTGTTACATCTCAGAAATGCCCATGTGGGCATCCACGTTTTCAGTTTTTTTTTCCTAGTCAAATTTTTAATTTACTTGAAATGACCCCGGGAGCCATTTACATAATTATCGGACGATCGGCAAAGCGAAACAAGGGCCAGTGGGTCAAGTTATATTTTCGTCATCACATTATCGCATGTTATGTTTAACCCTTTCATGTTCAACCCGACCGACACAGTTTCTCCGCCACAGGTCTAACCTGGCCAAACCCAGCCGCCAGTCCGATAGCCTTCATTTGTTCAATCCAGCCGAACCCGCCAGTCATACACCTCTATACTTATCATCAAATTTACATCACAAAGAGCATATTTCCGTTCTATATTTAATTTCTTTGTCATCTAGAGACCATATGGGATATACCTGTGTGGTTTTGCGGAGGTTTCGAACGCATTCATTGTGTTGCAACACGATTGAAAGCATGCTTGGTCATCTCCTTTTGACTCCCTTTGAAAACCGATACCTCACATCCGCCTGCCTCCACTCTATATAGTGGCTGATTTTAATACTAGTGACACAGAATTTAATGCTGAATCCGAAACTGAAATCGACTTTGATGAAGAGAATGAAGTAGATCTATAAGATCTACAAGACGAGACTTAAGTCAACTAAGCTTAGTCTAAGATAGAATTAGCGAGGGTAAGCATGAGAAAGAGAATCTCAGTGGTAGATGTAGACTAACAAAGCATTCTTTTATGTCTAATTTTGGGAATCAACTGGATTCTTTATTTGTTTTCTGTGCCTAATTTAGATCTGATGGTAGTATCCTGCTAAAATGATGAATATGTTAGACATGATCTAGATCTAGTTGTTGAATCCTTCTGTTTACATTTATGTGAGTTCAATCAAAGCTATCTGGTATGTGTTTATTATATTGTGATTTCTCTCTTGGAATTTGATTAAAAATGAAATGGTAAATTGGGTTTTCATTATTATTATTCTGTTATACTTGTCTCCATTTCTTACACTTTTCTGTCTGCCTTTACCCTTTTGTTTTTAGAAACTTCTTATGATGTGATTATGGAAATAAACTTGACCTACTTTCAACAGTGAAATACGATACAAAAGCACCTAATAGCTACACACAAATACACTGAATCACATGCAAATTCTCATGTCTCCAGGTTGGTATTTTGGTATTTCATAAGCATTTTTGTAAAGCTACCCAAGCTGACAGCAGATAGGTCAAAACAATGTAAACAAGCCAGGTCAGTTCAGGCTACTGGAAATGGTGCGCAGGGATCGTAATGGACGACCAGTGGTGTGAACACTAGAGGGTTAAGACTGAAAATTATGGTCTAGAACTTGCAAACATTGAATCCTATCTACTCAGTGCTTCAATCACATAAACTTGGTGTGGTCTTGAAACTTTGTCTTGATTTTGAGGGAGATCTTGGTCTGTTTTCGTTTATTTGTTCTGCAGCTTTAACGAAGTAGTGTGCTTCATCATTTGTTATGTCTAAGAAGTGGAAATTTTCATCACCGTTGCATCTAAGTAATTATAATTCAGCCTTTAGGAACAACTTTTATCATATCACGGTATTTATTTTCTAGCATAATTCAGTTGGCAATTGTTTCAAATAGTCTAAATTGCAAGTTATTTGCCCTGGCATGGCTCAATTACAATCGATCTACGTGCTTGGGTGTATAATAAGCTCTGTCTTGTACAACTGAATAATGCTTTTGATGTTAAGAATACAGCCACAAATGATTGTTTATGGCTAAACAATTCAGAGCAATGCTCCAAAATATAGTAGGATGACGGGGGAGACATTTATACTACATGACAGTGTTTATAGCTCATAGATTTTTCAATGATTTAGTAGTTTTATTATTTACTTTTTAATCATTACAATGACATAGCACGTCTTATAAATTATTAGACCTTGATCTCATACAGCCAAGGGCAAAATTCCATATTCAGAGATCCACACCAAATGGCAGTCTTTTCCTACACATTCTGTATGTGCCTTAATAAGATTTTATTGATTAGCACTGTTTGTAGGGATAATATTCCTTCAATTCATGGGGTTTTTTTTGTCATCGTTGCATCTAAGAAGTTAATATATTCAATTGCTTTGTGATTTCCCTCTGCTCTAATCTCATTTTAAGCCTCTGAATTACTTTAGCAACATTGTTGCAATGTTTAAAAGTAATTTTGAATAATATTTCTGACTAAAATGCCAAACTTATGAAACGTATTTTTCTTTGACATAACAATGACAAAAATATGATCCTAGAATAATGTGGTGGCACAAAATACATTTTCATCACCTAAGTTGCTTCTTACTAAGTTGTGTCAACTTAAAGTAGTCTAAAATCATAAGAAAATTACTCTTTCTAGTGTCATCGTTACATCTAAGAAATATGGGACATCTACATTTCAAGGCCACCTATAGCAATAACCATGAGTTGAACGATCTTTTCCTTTTAAAATAATGGACCTAGTATCTTAAGCTACTGATTTAGAATGACTGCCGAGCTATTTACGGCTGCTAAAAAATTGCCCTACGTATGACAATCATATGGTCAACCTTTTGACAATGGCTCATATATGGAAGAGAGAGCACAAAAATTGGAGAGATAAGTATAATGAAGGCAAAAAACAAACAAAAACTGCTGTGACCATAGTTCTACCTTTAGCACAGCAACCACATTGTCAGTCTGACTAGTCATGATGTTGAACTTTGCAGCAATACGGCTGCCTTCTGGTGAAAAGTAAGCATTTCGAGACAAGCCATTTTTTTCATAGTCCACTGTCCATAAAACTTTAGCTACTGAAGGAACCCCTGCATTTGACAACACTCGAAACTGCCACTTCATGATTTCTTCCACCCTGAAAAGATACAACAAAAATTATTGTGAAAAATCATCACAAATTGCTGGCTCTATGCAACAAGATGATTAATGAAGACTAGTTCAAGGGGGTTCAACAATTTGTACCTGATATACACAGCTCTTAAAATGAAGCCAATTTTCAGAAATCTCATTTGGACATTGCAGGATCTTTGTGCATTACATATATAGTCCTTTGAGACTATATGATTCTTAATGAAGTGGTATTCTCATGACAGTTTAGAAAAAGAGATGAAGGAAGAGGGGATATCATTGTCATCTGAAACTGAACAGATCTTTGAAGTAAAGTATTCTCTCAACAGCTCTTAAAATGAAACCAATTTTCAGAAATTTCATTTGGACATAGCAGAATCTTTGTGCATTACATATATAATCCTTTGAGACTATATGATTCCTAATGAAGTGGTATTCCCATGACAGTTTAGATAAAAAGGGATGAAGGAAGAGGGGATATCACTGTCATCTGAAACTGAACACATCTTGAAGTAAAGTATTCTCTCAAAAAATGTTAAACCTTCCAGTCACATTTGACAGAATAATTCTTTGCCAGGAAAAGGTCAGTGTAATCACAAAATAAATATAGAAAAGGAGAAAATACAAAAATGCTGATGCGACTTTTGACTTGATGATAACACTTGGTTTTGCGCATGAAAGTCTCCTACGTAAAATTTAACATTTGGTGCCAACACAAAAACTATGCATGGATTGTGCAAAACTGTATGCCCATAGAGGATTTCACAAATTAAAATGAATCAGATTTTCCATATCACAGTGATACTGAAGTAAATATGTGATGCAAAGACCACAATGCCTATGTGGCAATCAAACATGGAACTTGAACCTCTACTATTTCACAGGCGACAATAGAAACAAAAAGAAAAAAAAAAAGGATGATGTGAATTGGAACAATTCCAATTTACATGAAATCAGAAATCTATTTGCAATATTTCTTTCCTTAAACATTACCAAATCTAGTGCATTTCATTTCATAAGTAAATAACAAAGAGAACAGCAAATCAATTGTGCTTTCTGGCTTCCCATAATCATGCTGCTGAAATTCTTTCATATGAGTCTTTTAAACAATCAGAAATGGGCAAATATCATCAGACCTAATTATATATTATGTAGTTTGAAACTATAAACCAGACACATATCAACCCCAATATTCTGTATATCTACATTAAACCACCTGTTACACAGCCAAACCGTTTGGTTTTTTTTTTTTTTTGGTCATATATTTAGCATGAATCACATTGTTCTAATCTATCCTTAATTATTGCTCAATGTAATACGTGCTTAAAAACTCACTAATACTTTAGACTCAGACCATGTGATACAATAAAAAAAAAAACTACTCAACCTGAGTCAAATAGGAAAATAATACAGTTATACCAGGAATGTCAAGCATCTTGATTAGCAACAGCTGGCCCTTATCCAGCCAGATCCAAACACATATCAATTGCAAAGCAAAAACTAAACAAAGCAAAAAAAAAAAACAAAAACAAAAACAAAAAACAAAAAACTCACTGAAAGCTTTTGGTGTATTTTACATCCTCTTTGATAAAAGCTGTGACTGTTGCTGTTCCTTCCTTCTCACCCGCTTCAAAATAGACACTCCATGGACTATTAACTATAGTTGAGGCTCCTTCAACTGCCAGTCCCCCTCGCACTTTCACCCTGGAAATAAAATGGTTGAATTTTTTCTTCAAGCTTTTTCTTCAAGCTTTGTAAATTCAAAACACTAAGACGTCGGATAAGTCTGCTCAATGCAGCCTTATATTTTGACATTATAAATTTCAACAATAGGACAAAGGCTTTTATCAAATATTCTGTGATTGACAGAACTTTGAAATTGTCACTTGTTGAATCTATGGCAACATGATGAAAACAATGATGAACAAATAGACTGATTATTAATGCACCATAAATGTAGAATGCTACAGATTAACATTAACTTCTGTAAGTCATAATTCTTGTTTTCAAAGAACAGACTGACAGAAAAAAGAATGGAGTTCGCTGTATTTTACCAGCTCACTTCAAAAAGCAATACAAAAGAATGTCTCAGTTACATCTCTAATGGAAAAAAAAAAGATGATTGTTTTTAAAGCTACTCCTAACTATTGCTTGATAACTTACTGCACCACAAATTCCTTAAGAGGAGAATTTTTCTCCAACAAAACTGGAACTTCAAATTTGGTATTGGGCCGCAGATCCATGTCCGGAATCTTGAAAATGAGGTCTTTGTCTTTGTGATCCACATATATCAATTGTTCTTTGACTAGCTGCACTGGGGCAATCAGTTTCTTATTTGCATGTGTGTGGCTTGCCTCTGCACGTGCTGGCACGATGGTGTTGGACACACTGGCACACTCCTGGTTCTGTTCCACTATTGATAGATCATAAAAAACTAACACCTCTTGGCTTGCAAAACTAGAGTTTGTGGTGTCCCACCAGTGTTCAGGCACATGCATGCCAGCCACACAGGCATTTGAGTCCCCATTTAATACACACACTGCGGTGTACTGTTCTTCTCCTTTACTGACCAGTATCTGTGCGCACCAACGGGGACTGTAACCATAGTAACTGTAAATCAAGTCTTGTTTTTGTCGCCGTGTGAGGGGCTGGGCATGAACTAGGACTTGCACTACAGGATTGGTGTGAGTGACAGTCTGTGACACAAGGTGAGCACTGACATCCATGTTGTGCAGGACTTGTCGATGCATGCTGGTGGCTGATTTGTCAAATACCTTCCCATACTTGACAATATTACCCAGGACCTCATTTGGCACAGCCTGGTAATATATTGCAAAAACAGCCAGAATTATTTCCCAGTCTGATCATAAAGTAAAAGTCAGAAAAAATGTCAGCCTTTTGGTACAAAAAAGCAACCATAAATTATATTTTATGTACTATCTTCAACAATGTACATGATTATATTTAACAGCTCTTCAAATTAAAAAAAAATGGCTGTCTATTCTCAAATACCTATTTGAAATATAATTCCTCTGAAGTTTAACCCTGCAAGTCCAACTCCCTCATCCTAATTTCTTCCTGCACCCAGCCTTTTGAGCAGAAACTGTGAAAAATGACACATCATGTCACAAGACTAACAATCACATGCACACGAATGAATACAAACAGCCAAGCCTGGGGAAATCATCAAAAAATTTTCTATCTCTGGTATTCTTTTTTAGAACCCAGTCCTGAATTTTTTTATGTACAAATGTTGCTGACATTAATAGACGATTTTCACATTCGCGAACCGGAAGTTAAGGACCGTTACTCACACGGAATTCGGCTTACAATGCATACTGCCCATGGGGTAGCTCCGGTAACCTCCAGCCCGGACAACAATGGCGGAGCATGACCTGCACCACTGTTGTATGACGGGCAGTGTGACTCAAATGAGTGGAGAAAAAAAAAAAAAGTAAATGAAAGATGAGATAGAAGCCCGTGCTATTCCAAAGATGGAAAACATGCTTACAATTAGCCCACCAAGCAACAGTTTCTGCCGGGATTCGACTGGACCATCAGGTAAGAAATAAAATTACATGTCATTAGATCTAGATCTGTACTCTACGTGTAATGTAATGATAGCATGGCACCTACGTCCCCTGGGGAAAATGCCCTTTATACAAGAAAGCAGATCAAGATTTTGATCCAGATGTAGTGATGGTAAACCACAAATTAGTACAGATCCATTTAATAGAGATCTAGATCTGCTTTGAGTGTGTGTGTGTAAATATATATATTTACACACACACACACATATATATATGTATATGTTATTTTGTTTATTCTAAACTAGTCTGAGATGTTTGAAGAATGTTTTCTTTATCTAAACTCATCCCCATTTGACTGTTGCTTGAATAAACAGAGGTTTTGTATGTTGGTTGAGTCTTTCACTGCCTTCTTATTACACTCAAACACGGTTAGAACGAAATTTGCAGGGAATGGAAATCATTTTCGTTCTATTGCTAGTTTGTTGTATCTGAAGAGGCTAAATTGAAACAGGGATGCAAGTTAAATTATCGAATTACCTCCCCTGATTGA
>JBCEWB010000002.1:557509-583564 GCA_039654565.1 Peronia peronii
GAAAAAAAGGTGAGAAGGGTGGTGAAGACCCCCCTTTTCCCCCCCCCCTTTCCTCCCCCCCCCCCCCCCCCCCCAACACTGTTCAAACAGTGCTTTGTATTTCCGGAGAAGTTCTCTGCTCCTCAGGCTGCCTTTGTCTTGTGTGATTTCCTCAGGTGTTGAAAAAATACCTGACAGGCGGCACGTGTGGACATGATAAAGATGGATCACCCGTCCGGGTTGAGTTGTTCGGCCATCTGGACATGAAAGGGCTAATGTATTCTGCCCGTAAGATCGACATGGAAAAGGTCAAGTTAAGACAGTGTGAAGGACACGTCAAAGATTGGGAAGAGATGTCCAAGAAGGTAAAGTACCGCTTGATGTTTATTCACCACCCCTTTATGATGACATGTGTATGTCTGTCTTGCAGCTCAACTGATGACAAGAATATCTTTGTGTTTTCATAGAGTATAATATCATTCTATAGCAACAGCCAGGGACTTAACAATCCATTCTATACCTGCGTGCGCGAAAATCAGTTTTAACCAAATCTGTTCTTCAGCAAACAACCAGAAGAGAACCCACGGCCTCCATGGGAGATATTTTAAATGTAGCCCTACAACTTAAAGTGTATGACAAAGCGTGCGCACCTCCATGTTGATATTTTGGTTGATTAAACTGAATATTACTCAAAGAAAGCGTATTCTGAACGCGTCATACTAGCGAACGTACAATTCGGATCAAGCACCCTCGCGAGTTTGTTATTCAATTATTATCGCATATTTAGAATAACGTCAAAGATAATACGCTTTTTTCGGGTTTATGTACACAGAAACACAGATCCATATGCAACAAAATTGTGTGCCAAATTTCATATGGATCCATGTAGCAGTTTTCAAGTCCATAAGCCCATTGTGGGTTTGTTGCGGATTTAAAGTATAGACTAGAAGAGAGCCCATGGCCTTCATGAGGGATTATTTGAATAAAGCTCAAACAGATAAAGCCGTGAGCGTATGCCACTTCAAGTTATGAAAAGCGTGCGCACCTCGATATTGATGTTTTAGATGATTAAACTGAATGTTACTAAAAAAAACAAAAAAAAACATGGTTGTTGTTATGAACGCGTCATTCTATCGAACGTACAATTCGGATCAACACTCTCGCGAGTTTACTATTCAATTATTATCGCCTTTTTGGAATAACTTTAAACATTATCAACTTTTTTCGGCTTAATGTAAATAGAAACACAGATCTTTATGCAACAATTTTGTGTGCCAAATTTCAGATGGATACATTCAGCACTTTTTAAGTCCATAAGCCTTTTATGGGTTTTGATGCAGATTTATAGTATAGATATAACAGAAAGATATAAAAGCAATTATATCTCATATTTCAATCTAAAGTACCCATGATTAGACTGTGCCTTTGGTGTTTAAATCACAATATATTATCAGTGAAGTAGATCCGAAACACGGTTATATTTCATCGATGTCTGGACTTAGGTCTTTGTTATAATGACTGTAAGCCTATATGTGATTTTTCTGAGATATCTCAAACTTATAGATATATAAATGTAATGGATCTGTGAATGAAACTGAGGTAGTTGAGTGTTACGTTGCTCCTATTTTGTTTTCCTTGTGCTAGATGAAAATAAGCCATTCTTTATGCATATATACCTATATACAACTGCTATTTCGTTATGAAACGAATACAGTAAAGACTATTCATGGATTCTGTAACAGTTGAACAAACGCGTCGATGGCTTGACTGTTATTTTTGACATGGAGGGCGTGTCCAGTAAGATGCTGTGGAGACCAGGTCAGTATGAAGTCCTGTAATAATTTGGATGTCCTGCTTGATTGCTGTGGCTGTTATCAATGGTATAAATTCCATATATACATTTGTGGCTAATAAGTGTGCAAGACTGTGAGACGTAAGTGGCAGTTGTCGTTGTTGCAGAACTGTTGTTATTGTTGTCGATTGTTGTTACATCATAGATTATTCTGTGTATATATGCATGCTTGCGTGTGCGTGTAAGTGTACATATGTGGTACATGTATCTGTGTGTGAGTGCATGAGTGCATGGGTGCGTGCGTACGCGCGCCCTCGCATGTGTGTATATGTGTATGTCTATTGTGTTATGTTGTAAGAGGAACATTAACAAATATTAGTTATTATCAGCCGCGTTTGCTGACTTATTGAAAACTCAAAAGCCGATTCTCTATCAAATGATTTCCACATTCTTGTCCTGTTTCTTTCATCTCCTAATCTTTCTCGTGATAATATCAGTGATACATCGTCCTCTTGTTCTACTCTTTTCCAGCTTCTCAGAAACACCTATAGTTCTTACAGAGATACAGGCCATTTGGCTCGTTTCCATTACCTTGAGTTCCTGATATCTTCCTTTTGAAACCATGTTGTCTAGAGAGATTTCCTGGCGTCAAAACTCACTATTTAATGACTCTCAACAACAGGAAAGTAATTTTGTTTCTCTCATTGCCAAGGCAAAGTAAAAATACATATTTACATATAATGAACTATATGTATTCCTATTTTCATGTCTCATACTCCAGGTCTCCAGATGTACCTTCACTTGGTGCGGGTCTTAGAAGACAACTATCCGGAAATGCTCAAAAGAATGTTTGTTGTGAATGGTAATCACTCAGTTCAACACACCAAACCATAGTTAGCCTCACGTTTTCTAACTCATTTATTACATCTCAAATTTAAATACAATATATATATATTATGATTATATATATATAATTTTATATGCAGTAATTAGTTCTAATAATCACTTTGCAAAGCCTACAACGTAGCCCAAGCATTCATTTGACCATAATTATTTCTTTTCTACCCATACAAAAACTTGCTGATGTAGAAATTGACCTGGAAATAGATTTAGATAAGCGATGTTTACCTTCTCAATAATTCCAAAATATCACTGCTTTTAATGTAAGAGCGTGATGTTCCATAGGATTTCCCACAGAATTAGTTGTCGATCCAACACAACACAGAAATGCGGTGGCAGGTAAGCTGAGGATGTATTCAAATTCAAAAGAGCCTGTCGTACGAACAACTTTCTGTCTCAGTTTGTTCTCATGGACTGCCACGCTTGGTTCACCCTATACTCCAGTCGCCAGCTTCGAAATCACGTCTTTTCACATTGCACACCAAATCAGACCCACTTATGCCAAAGCATTGGTAGTCATTATCAAGTTGGTGCTCTTAATATGTTGTTCTACAGGTTCTTTCAATAACAACATGAATTCATCAGCAATCGCTTGCTTCCGATAATATTCTCTTTGCCATTTATTTCAGCACCACGAATTTTCCCTTTGCTGTACAAGATATGCCGACCTCTTATCAGTGAAGATACAAAAAACAAGATTCATGTTTTAGGGTGTAAGTCATTATGAACTTGTGCAATGTGGTTTCATGATTATTTTTTCTTTTAAAGAACCCGATGCTTTTTTCCTGTATTTGCAATTTTTGGTGTGTTGTTAGTGATGTATTATATTAATGCCTTTACTTTTTATTTCCTCTTTAACCAGTGCAGATTCTTATAAGGGTTAATAGTCCTTTCTGGACGAGAGCTGATAATCAGCCAGAGGTATTTCATAGAAATCTGCATTAAGATTATCTTTACACATGATTTAAACAATTGACTTAGGAAACAGTCACCTGCAACAGTTTTTAAATTAGGTCTCACCGTACTGACACAATTCACTATTTAAATTAAGTCTCACCGTATTGATACTATTCAAATTGAAGAAGAGTCAAAATATAAAGTCATGATTCGGCGGATTACGTACTTGACTTACATTTTCCTTCTACTGGCGATACAAGAGCTACTGGAGCAAATGTAATTTTTAATTGTCGATTTTCTGAACCACACAGCTGAGTTCTCGACCACTTTGCTACAATACATTGATGAGGAAGAGCTCCCGGCATTTTTAGGTGGCAAAAAGACAGATCCCGATGGAAATCCTCGATGTGCCACGATGGTAGGTCATCACTGTAAAATAGGCAAGGAGCATGAAAGTTTGAAACTCCAACACACACACACACATTATATCAATTATTATTATTATTATTATTATTTAAATTTCATTTTAAATAAATGAAGCATAAATTTCTTCTCTGCCCATGGGGAAGAGCAGATTGTATCAGTAGAATAAAAAATATATCATGTAATGAGTCAATGAGCCACAAACTAGGCCATAAGTAGTCTCCATCTGCATTGTTCAGCTCATTTTATCATAGTCAGAATATCCTCAACACAGACAAGACACTTAAGCATTTCAAGTTAAAAATAAAACAACAGGTTAAAATCAATAAATAAATAGTGTTTAAAAATGAATAAATAAATGAATAAACAGATAAATAAATATACATCTACACTCATACACCTTCATATAATAAATAAATGACTGTAAACAATTATTTGTTCTATAAGTAAAAATAAATAAATAAAAACAGTAATCTGATGTATAACGTCTTATCTTTAACTGCCAGCCTCATGCGATAATGCGACTCTGGTCATGGAGTTCTACATCTTGTTTTTGATGTTTGTTGATGTCCCACTGTATATCCATATATCATGTCAGATAGTTCTAGTTTTTGACGGCAAATTAAACTTGGAACACGAAATGAAAAAGGCAAAATGATTCAACGGGGCATTGGCAAAGGGCATAAAGAGTCAATGTGTGTATGACATTTACAGCAAGCAGTGTGCATGTTTATTTGTGGCTGAGGTGAAAGAGAGTGAAAGTGAAGTGTGTGTGTGTGTGTGGGGGGGGGGGGCAGAAAAAGTATATAATGAAATGCCCTTGATGAAGTATACAAGATACCGAGGGCGCTGATGAAAATTGAAGAAGTTTTTCACGACAAACATGATAGACAGGTTCAGTAAATATTTTCTGCTAAATGTTTTCTTTTTTTAATCAGTGTGAACCATGAACATGAGAAAAGATCATGAGATAAAGGATTTAAATTCCTGTGCAAGGCACTGCAATTGTCGCTGTTCTTCTTGATGGTTTGTCTCAGATCTGCCAAGGAGGTCCAGTCCCAGATGAATATTATCACAACGACTTGGCCAGCACTGACCACATGGAGAGTGCTACAGTTAGCAGAGGGGACACATTCACAGTGGACATGACAGTCACGAAACCAGGCAGTGTTCTCAGGTCATTTATCTGTCTGTCCGATTTGTGTTCCCCCCCCCCCCTCTCTCTCTCTCTTTCTCTCCCAAGTTGCACATGGGCGGGGAGAGGGGGGAAATTGTTGGAATTAACTGTTATTTTGGGGTGGAGTGGATCAATATTGAAAGACAAGAAAGAAAGAACGGAAGAAAAAATAGAAAAAAAGGAAAGAAAATAAAGAAAGAAAGAAAAAAGAAAGAAAGAAAGCAAGAAAGAAAGAAAGAAAGAATCCGTAGGCCCCAACTTTCTTATTTCTCCTGGTAAACAGCTGTTAGTCACACATTGTTCACCTCTAGAATCCAGACATACATTGTGACAGAACTGTTATCTAAAATTTCAGCTCTATGGTGGGTCAGACTACGATTACCCCCCGCAGGGGCCCCGAGTTATGTAAGTAAGTTGTTTGCTCCCATCTGCAGGCGGTGAAAGCCCGCCATCGGTGGCATATCTCCATGGAATGCCATCCTCGACGTTGCAGGGGTGACATCTTTTCTCTGTCTCCTTGCTCCTGTCTTCTTCTCTTTCCGCTCTTTTCCTTGACGTGTAAACATATCTTACCATGTTTGGCACAATATAGCCGTGATCGTGCTGATGTGCCGTTAAACCCAAACACAAACAACAAACAAACGAACAGACTACGAGTCCTGATTTGTACTTGCTTTGCAGAAAGGCGCAGTTTTATTCGGCATATATGATGTATGTATTATGCCGATTTTGAATAGATATAGAAATCGTTTTTGAATTTTTTTTAAAAATTGTTTTGCATGAGTTGATTGAACTTGGATTGCTGTGTTTTGTCAGGTGGGAGTTCAAAACAGATGGGTATGACATTGGGTTCGGTGTGTTTAGGGAAGAAGGCAAAGAAAAAGTTCCCGTGGTGCCAACTGAACGAGTAAACAGCCACATGGTACCAGAAGACGGCAGTTATACCTGTGAGGTGCCCGGAAAATGTAAGTGCCAGAGGGGGACTTACCTGGTATCGCTTGTTATATCCAGATAGTTCGACTATTTTTTTCATAAGAATTTACATAATAATCAACATAGATATACATTTCATAAATAATTTACTGTTACTAACAAAATTAACATTCCTCTTGTGTTATTCAAAAATATCAAATGACTAACAATGGCTAATTTCTTACACTGAATACTGGTGACCAGTTTCACAAAGCCAGAAAATAATGAGAGTGTACTGTATTACCCTGAGTATTTAACTGGAGGTCCGAGATTATTTTCTGGCGTTTGCCTCGTTGAAACAGCACGTTTTGCCTAGGATTAATACACAATAACATATGATTATGTGATGACAGCTTTCATGGTGAAAATTCAATACAATGTCCAATGTTTTAACCAAATCAATGTCTCAATAACTGGCAGATCCAGTTGTCTTTGACAACACCTACAGCAAACTCCGGGACAAACAGTTGCTGTACTCCATTGATGTCATTACCGCCGACGATAACGAAGCTGATGAAATGTTACGCGGGGTCAGCAGTAGCGCAAAGCAGTAGCCATGAGTGGGAGTGGACGATGATCACGAATAACATATTCCTTCAGTAAGAAAGCAGAACGTTTCGGTGTTGAATACTGAGTTAAATGTTTAAAATGTAGCTTCTTGTCATTTGTGGACTTGAGTAGATTCACGTAATAAGCATGGGTAATTGGTGTGGCACTACTGAATAAGAGTGATAACGCCCAGTGTTCAGACAGCAGTGCTGAATACTCTTGCATGTTGTACTCGCATCAGTTCTATTTGTATCGTACTGGTTTCCTTTCTGCTTCCCTTTCTGTTGGTAACGGGCTTTCTCTAGCATGTTGCCTATCGGTTGCTTTTTGCTGCATGATCTCTTAATACATGTATTAGTATTATGCGTGAAACACTAGTGCATGCGTTTTTCATGACAGTCTATGTTGTTGTATTGACTTGTTATGCACTCAAGCCCAATCAGCAGATAAATCAGAATTCTTTTGCTTAATTTCAATATCTTTGGTTGGATTTTCCATTGTCTCTTTATTTAATCGTTTTCCTTTATGCATTTCGGGGGATAAAACAGCCATGTAAATTTTGTGTCAACCATAACTATTTATGCTGCCAATCTCTTCTTGTGTTATTGTTTTCTTTACTGATTTCGGCCGCAGTTATTAATTTTGATTCCTGCTACAAGTATTATAATGTTAATTGTCTGATCAAATTACCCTTCCAAAGCGATTATGCTGTCATTGGTGATGGTCTTTGAGGAATTCCAAACAGAAAACAAAGCTTAATGGATGATAATAATAGTAGCGTAAATGAATTGCATTAAGAATTATGTTTATGTACAGCCTAATGATAAAGCTATTGATCTGTTCGACATTAGTGTCGTAGATCTTGTGCGGTGTGCTACCATTTATTATCAGCACTCTTATTAGCAGCCTTGTCAGCATTTCATGAAATGTGTTCTTTTGTACAACTAATTGTCCTTATCTCATTGTTGTTGTTTCTTGGAGACTTTCTTTGATCTCTTATTCATATGGATGAATTGAAATATTTATTGACTCCCGCAAAATTATGTTGCAGGTAAAAAAATCAAAGATAAACTGCAGACCTGCAAATCTCCTTTTCTTCATCTGACTAAACTAACTGCATAGTATGCGTATTCGATAATAATTGATAGGTTTTCTGCCAGATAACTGAATTTAGCTGGGTTTTTACCTTTAATTGCAGGTCTTCGTGTATGTGACAATAGAATAATAGTCTCATCATTGCTTAAGAGCTGCTTGTTTTGCGACACAACGAAACTCTTCCACTAAATACATGTAAATGCTCATACAGTTCCTTTCTGCAGAAGTCCATATGTCTTGATGTTGTTTTTTTTTTTTTTTCAGATGTAGTGTTGTTTGATAACAGCTTCAGCTGGGCTCGCAGTAAAACACTGTGCTTTGCACTGGAAGTTATTCTGCCTCTAGACGAGGGATCAGAATCAGAGATCAACAAGATGTTGAGTAAAGGTGTGACCTGGGAGGATATAGCCAGCTGTAACAATGATAATATTCTCACCACTAAACTATAATCATATTGATAAAGCAAAATAGTCCTGGTTTTCAATGTTTTTTCAGTTACATGTCTTCAAACGGTCTCCCCTCCCCTCCCCCCCCCTCCCCCAAAAAGCATGCTTACAGACCTGCCTCAAACATGCTGATTTCCAAAATGCATGTACATATATCTCCTATACATTCAAAGGCAGGGGCTGATTAAGCAGCGAGGTCATCAAGTAGCGAAATACAGAAATGTTAGTGACAGAAGACAAAACAAAACCAAAAAAGAATCTCGGAGTCAGTCCCATGGGTCGACTAATATCTCTATTCTAATCCCAAATCTTCACATTTAAGGTGAAAATCCAGATTTTCTTGGGACTAATTCGCATTTTTTTCAGAGAGAGAGAGAGAGAGAAAAAGAACCGGATTTTATGATATTCTTGCATAGTGAGCTCCATTCTCAGTCTTTCAGTTCACAGTTGGTTGCATGAAGAGACAGGTTAGTAGGCTGTCAGGCGTACCGGGTACTGTTTTATTGTGAACTAGGCGGAGCTGTTTATTGTTGTCATTCAGTTGTCATTTTGATGTAACTTTAGCACTACAACTTGTCATCATTCACCTGGACACCCTTACTTGAATTCCGCTTTGACTTATGACTATGTTTATATTTTTATCATCTACTGTATCTTCTATCCATGACTTAATTGTTTTCAAGTACTGAACTAGGTAAAAGTTCTGACTAGCATTATGGAGTAACATATGAACAAGTATCGTAAGTTTACTATTTAACTGGTATCTGCTTCCTTGCCCACAGACTCCAGCAATGCGCTTTATATGTCTGTCCTTTAGATGCTTTAGATGTCTCATACTTAAACACAGGCGTGAAAGACTAATTTGACTAAATGTTCATGTGTTCATGTACATGTTTTGGTATGACATGTTGTCAAGACTCTTGTCACGAATCTCCCCAAAAATCTAATAGATCAGTTTTATCGATGAACACATTGTTTGTCTACATCTAACTAAATCAGGGTTCCCAACTGGTGGCAGGAGGATCTCATAGTCTTGCTAGAAGCGGCTCAGGATAAATTTAATTCAACTCATCAGTTACATTTTTATGATCCAATATATTTTTTTGTTCTTGTTTCAGTGTTTCTTTCTTTCTGTGAAGAAGATAAACGTAAATGAAGATGCTGATAGCAGGGGGTCGTGTGGATTTCAAGCTTTTGGGTAGGAGGTCGTGAGTGCAAAAAAACATTGGGAACCACTGAACTAGATGATGTAGCAATAATCTGACATATAAATATGTATCGGTATTAGGAAGCAGGCAGGGTATAGTGAAGAGAAGTAGACTAGTGTCATTCCAATGGCTTCTTTCTTTTCCTCCACCCACTCGGAATACATGTAATAATCGTTATGGAGTCGCTTCTTTATTTGCAGTGGGTTAACTATTTCTATGCACAAGTGTAAATTTATACACCTCACCTTCTTTCTCTCTCTCTCTCCCTCTCTGTTCTTTATTAGGTTCAAACTGTTGTTTTAATGGAATATGTGTTCCACAAATAAGCTTATATAAATATGCTCAGCTGATTTCATCTTTGTTACAATTTAAAGTTGGTCTCATATTATTAAACACATTACTAAATATCTGTTTAACTGAGACAAATCTCAAGCTTGTTTATTTGTTAAAAATATGCAAATCGTATCTGAACACACATATGTGTACGTGGATTGTAGAAGACATTGATTAACCCAAGCTTCATGTGACTGGAATCGATTCTTAATTATGTCCCCATGGCCAAGAGATGGCTCTGTTCATCAAATAAATTCTTGATACTTATATGCCTGCCAAAATAAACGTTCATCATACAAATTTCAGCAAACAATAAAATTCGATAAAATTACTGACTCTCAACCTTTGGAGAAACATGCTCAAATTTTATTACTATACAGGCTTATGGCCAGCTGTAGTAAATTTTACTACAACTCGCAATAAGCCCTTCAAGCAGTCAGTCAGGATTAACACGTGTTGAGGTGGGCAGTGGAAGATGGTTAATATCAATGTTACTACTAATGTCTTGTTTTGCACTCCTTGTGACATCCAACCAAGGTTCTTTCAGGAGAAAGAAAAGGCGGAAATGGGATAAAGATGAAGAAAGAAAGGATGGAGAAAGCAAGGAGTTTGGAGAAAGAAAGCTTCTGGTTTGATGACAACTTCTTTCCTTCTAAATCTCCTTACACGTGACACGTCGTTTGTCATTATATGCAGGCAGTGTCTACATGTAATTTGTGTGTGTGTGTTTTCTTTTTTAAAATTATTCTTTCAAACATCTTTTCAGAAATACAAGTTAATCGGAGTGTCCATATACAGCTGTAGTGGCTGTAGTGTCTAAGAAATTTTGTTTGTTTTCCATTCTGATCTTAACACCACTGAAGAAGCAGTATAAGTGAGCAAAGTTCTTTGAAAAGTTCATGCTTCGCTACTGTTCATCAAATCAATGAATCATTCTTTTAAATTTTTTTTTCAATTGTTTATGTCACTTCAAAATGACTCAGCAGTTTTCATCGACTAAATTAAGGCGTTCACCACAGTGGTAGGAAAACGGTCCCTCAGAGCTAGAGTCCACTGCATGTAATAGATCTAGTAGGACCTATTGTTCTTTTACTTTCATAAAAAATGTTTTGCAAACTTAGGCGCACAAAGAATGGTTGTCATCAACTCAATAATAAGAGAGTCAGTTACTTTCCCTTATACTTTATGTTAAATAAACTTTTATTCTCTTTTCCACTTGCTGTATTTGCTCATGTGGTTCTTGTGTACTTCTTCACTGAATAAAGAGTCGTGAATCCATCTGCTGCATTACAACATCTAATTCAAATGTCTTGAATAATGCAAATTGCACGACAGTCGCTCAAAAAGTAACACAGGAGCTATCGGAACGCACTCGCAATCTGCAAAGTTGGCAAATTACAATACCTGAACTGTCTCTCCCTTTCTCTCTCTCTCCTTCCTTCTCTATCTCCCTCTCTCATTAAAAAAAAAAAATGATAATAAGACTATGAAACAAATCAACAGTAACGTGACTGTCAATAAGCTGTGATTTCAATACGGGCCTGTGTCATTCTCACAATGAATGGTAAGCAAATGAGTGAGAATGATCTATGCAATGCAGCTGCATTACCTTGAGATATGACAGAACCACTACCAGACATAGAAATTACATACAGTAGTTTTCCTGAAAGTTGTAAATTTCTATACATTTATGCCGTTTTGAATAGTGAACTTCAAAAACATTTACAAATATAAAATAATATACAAGTTCACTATCAAAGTTGGTTACACCTATGGCAACTTTGAGGCTTAGGTAAACTTGGCCTGATGAGAGCACTGAAATAAAATAGACAACATAGCCTTGCCTATAAGGCACAATTAATCACATGTAATATAAGGATGCAGATCAAAACTATAACTGGACATATGTGAAAGTACAACATGTTTCTCTCTTTCTTTCTGAGAAAACAAATCATAATAGCCAAATGGAATATTCACCATTCTTCAATATCCTTTCACTAATGCCCAAGTGAAACTATAAACCTTTAACTTACTGTTAGTGGAGCCATTAAAATTCATGAGAAAAATCTGCCCTTTTTTGAAAATGTGGTGCATTGTATTTCAGACTTATAATTCAATGTGAACTGATTTAAATTTGCTAACAAATAACACATACTGAGAATGTGGAAGAGGGCATATTGCCTTCCCTCAAGTGTTCTGAAAAATCAAAAAGTGGAAGTTACAAGCCTCTAAAGCGATCATTTTTCACTTCTTTTATAAATACAGTTTCAGTCTTCCCTTATGCACAACCCATTTTAATGTTATATCAAAACCAAAAAGGACCTCAAAACAATGAACATCTTTTACAAAACATAAATGCATCAAATCCACTAAAAGACTGCAACATGTTTTCTCCAAATGACCTCAACTCTGTTAATATCATCCAGTTAATTTCAGCTGGGCTCCTGAATAGGTGATAGGATGTGATGTGATTATATTGTCTACAATAGTCTGTAACTAGATCTGTATGATAATACTGAGATTATGTACACCTACTGCAGCTGAGAATGCTGCATTGTTAGCTGGCCCACATTAAAAAAAAAACAAAATGAGACATTTCATCTCAACTCAATTAAAATCCCTCAAACACAAACAAAGTAACATCTATGACCATTATCCTCAGAATACATCAGGCCAGAACTTGGTAATTCTATTATCATACATACAGACGTCTACAACAGATGTTGTGGTACATGATGTAAATGCATAAAGCATATGATTGACCTTATTGCTGTATCACCCAGCATATTGTGTACTATAAAAGATTTGATGCCACCAATGGTGATTTATGATGATCAATTTAATACATATGACAATTTAAGTTTTTCACACATAAAATGTTCCACTCAAATTCTACAGCACAATATTATCTCACTCTCAATCTTGATTAAGAGGACTGGACACAGTAATAGGTTGTGATACATGTAAATAGTTTTCAAACTTTAACAAAAGTTGACATGTTACAATATGGGTGGTCGTACATAATGGGATTATAGATGTCACTGACTGTCATGGACACAGAGGGTCTCATAATGACATCAGGGCTCGCCTCTTTTATGGAGATAAGAGGAGGCTGAGAGTGAGATGGGGATGAGGTAATGATGCTTTGCTCACTCACTGTTGAGCTAGTAGAGCTGCCCCTTGGCTTGACTGGAAACAAAGTTGCATTGCCCTTTGATGGCGGAGGACTTGCTTTAATGTAGATAATTCTTGCACCTTGGGCAACACTTGCAGTGACTGGCCTCTTAAAAACAATTTGAGTGGTACGACCAGTGGAAGAGCTCTGTCTGTTTGAGGGATTTGAAGAGATTCTATTTGAAAAACTGGGCTGTTGTGAGTGAGGAGTGACTTGTGCTGGTGTTCTTAAAGTCAAGTGAACATTTGCCGACCTTGACAACTTTGATGACTGTAATTTGGATAAGACTGACTCAAGTGATTTTCCATCTGGGCTCTCCATATCTGTTGACACACTGGAGCTGCTTGATTGAGAGGAAGGTTTGGTGCCTGGAGCATTGACGTCTTCACTGACAAAAGTTTGACCCATGGTTAACTTCTTGTCACTATCAGAAAGACATGTCTTTGAGGTCTTCATTTTACCTTTGGAGAACCCACTCACAACTGTGCCATCTCTGAATGTGGTTGATATTGTCTGATTGGCACAAGTTTTGCTTCTAGTGCTGTGAGAAGATAGTGAACGACACATAACAGCACTGCTGTCATGCACCAGAGCTGACTCTGGTGATGAAATATTCTGGAAAGTCCCACCGACTCTTGAAGGATCACTTGAAGGAGCTGTGCAATTCATGCTGCTGTTAAGTATGTCACTGGTTTTCTCATTCTGAGAAAGAGGAGAAGAAACACTGAATGATTATCTACATATCCATATCCTGATTTTATGTACCATGCTGAAACAAAATCTTCCATGCTAGTAAAGTTACATTTGGAGAAATTACAGTGCTAATTTGAAATAATAATGAGCAATTTCATATAACGAAGATCAATGACATGCTCAGCCTAAGATCAATTGATAGATTGTAATAAACAGATGCAATTCTGCTTTAGGCAAAAGATCAAAAGTGAGAGCTTGTTTGTGTCTGTTTTACTTGCCCAATGATCTTGCACATATACATAGGATTAAAAGCTAGAGATTCTCAATTATTAAAAAACTAATAATTTGCTAATGATAAGCTATCTTCTTCCTTTTGCAGGTAAAGCAAAAGCAGTAAAAAGCACAATTCTTTTATTTACAATGCACACAATTGAAGCACATGCACTTATCACATAAAGCCAAACTCTCCACTTTATGAAAGAATGCTTTGGCATTTGATAAATGGCAATTGATAAATGATAGCTAAAAGCATTTCACAGTTAGATCTATTCACTTATTTGACTTATCATTATAAGCAAATAACTAAAGATTATTGCAAGTAATGAAATTAAGGATTTCTTTTCAGAAGCAGCAAACTTCTATAAATCACCAGAATGACATGAAGACAAGTTGGATTACATTAAGAAAATTTGGGCAAAATGAATCCTCTCAAAACAAAATAAAAATTACATGATGTTAACATCAGTATAGATCTACTCTTGTGAGATCTAAAATGCAAAGAAAATTTTCATTTCATTTGGTGTATAAGAGAAATATTGTAATAATATATGTTAATGTCTTCTTGCTTTTTTTCCATGAAAATAGACATAGTTTTGGATTAAAGTTACAAAATGCCAATTCTTGATAAAAGGTATGATTACAATTGCTGCAATATGAATCTGATTTAATTGCATTTTGCTATATATAAATATTTACAACTGCTGATATCATATTGTTGTTTACCATAGGATACAAGTTCAGACAATCAGAAGAAGCTACATAACAGACTAAAAAAAAACTCGAGTTTTGTTTCTTATATGCAATGAATGATTACTATTCTTATCTGTCAATATTTTTGGCCTCCATGTCTTGTAACAGCACTTTGGGTGAGTTGGAAATATACTGAAAGATCATGATATTGTACACATTATAACTGTGATGTCTATCATTAGCTTTATGGTTGGTCAAAACATTCAAAAACCAGTGCCTGCCAAAATCTATATCAGCTCATTTTAAAAATTTTTTTTGCTTCATTCAATGTCATCTTTCCTAGGAGATTGACATCAGTGAAACTGAAAACCTTCCCTCCTTCACTGAATGTTGCTAAATAATTGTGTCATCCTCAATTGATCACGAATCCAGATTTTTTGCCCAATTCTGAAGCAAACAAGATCTATGACAAGAAATACAGCAAAGTAAAATAAATGTCAAAACCTCCCTAGTGTGATGAATTGATAATACAATAATTACATCATCTCACCATGTCATCTCTTTCACTACAGTTTCTAGTTTATCACAGCACCAATGTGCCCCTTAATTCTTCCTCTCAACTGCATGAACTCTATGTTTGTTCTTTGAGTTGTCATACTGTTTCATGACCATTTCAGACTGTTATATAAATTCCTCAAAAGATCAAATAAATCCTTATACTTTGATCAGGGGAAAAAAGCAAACCTCACAAGCAGCTGCCACAGAGCTTCACATGAGGGTCAACTTGCAATCAGTGTATCATGAACTTAGAAGGTTCTTGTATCTCTCGGGGTAGAATTGAATTGAAACTCTGAACACACCCTTTACTGGTATTTCTTGTGTGTCTGACATTTCATTTTCACACCGTTCCAAACAGCATTGATTACTCTACACTGTAATAATATGACATGCTTTGAAATATCACATCAGAAGAATGTAGTTTAGTAATTCTCTAACCAGTCTATATTGAAAATGGAAAACAGTTCCACAGATGGAGAAGGGGAAGCGAAAATGCACTTCAATGTAATTTTCAAATGTTTCATGAAATGGAGGGTATCAACCCTAGCTTCCTCAGTGACATAAAAATAAAAGGAAATCTCAGCTGAGCCCTGTGAAAAATAACATTTATGATTAACTCTCATTTCTATTCCAGAGGAAATTGACTTTGGCAAGGTTTTTATAACTTAAGGGCATATGCTACCAAAAAATTCAATTTCACTATTTCTTAAGAAAAATACTGTTATTGCATCAAAGAGCTGTCTATTGAGTTACTAGGACACGGCAAAGAAGCAAATTTTTTTGGGTTTCATTATTATGTAATGATTTTTAACACACATCTTTTGTTTGCCTATAGTATAACTTTTATGGGTTTTTCGGTCAGTTGTTCTGAAACTGGCATGAAGGAACTTAGGACATGCATATATCGTTGTAAAGAAGGATTTTGAAATTTGTTGGTTCTGTCTTTCTTAGAGGGCTGAATAACTTGATGATCCTTTATGTATTCATTGTTCATTAATTTTTCTTACATTCAAATAGAAATAAAACAAAAATTGGTAAACATACCAGTTTTGTTCTATACAAATGTTTGTTATAAAATGGCAAGCATTAAGCAAATTTTAGCCTTTTTGAGACACAAAATAAAAAGTTCTATGGAAATATTCTGCAGAAAGATAAATTTTTTGAGAAAACCAATAAAAAATATTTTTCCTCAGTTTAAACATCAAAATTGAGATAAATTAAAAGCATGAAAGGAATGTTCTTCTCATTTTCTTTGCACATGCTGAGACAATTATATGTCTTAAACACAAATGGATAAGGAGGAAAAATTGAAGAACGCTGTTTCAAAAGTGGGTTCAGTCCATTAATTTGACAGTTTCAAGATAATTGACATTTTTTATTTTCAAGCGTTTTTCAAAAGTGGGCATCAAAAGCCATCTTTTTCTCTAACCTTTTTAAAGCAGGTGTGAAGTTCTATAACCATTACCCATAGTCCCAAGTTATAGAAATCTGCCTGAAATATTGATTGCATAACAGTCACTTGAAATCAAAGATTTGTCAAAACCAGTGGACTGAGCTGGTTTTGGTAGAACTTTCAGCTAAACTGATCTATTAATGTTGATGAAAATGAATATTTTCGTGAATGTTTGGGTGCATTTAAAAAAAAAATCTTTAAAGGGATTTTACCTTTGAAGATGAGTTTAATGAAATTGGTATATAGGTGGTCTAGTATTGAGGATTCTGATTTAAATCACTTGCGGACTGAGTTTCTTTTGAAAAAACAGTGCTATTTCATATTCAATTTTCGCAGTAACTAAGATGGTTTTGAGAAAACTGAAATGTTCCATAGAAAGTTCCTTCCCTTTAATTCATGACAGCTACCTTAGCTAAAATTCTGACAAAAGTGGACTGAACCCATTTTTGAAAAAACGCTCTTCAATTGAAGTTTTTCATTTTGACCCAAATATTGAAAAGTTCGATATTTATTTAGTTGAACTGTCCTTAAAATGTGAAAGAATAACATGAAGGTTTAGTTGTTGTTGCTCTTTTTGTTTCGCTTTCATGCTAAAAGGTCATTTCTGAAATTTTGTATTACTATTATTTGAGCATCGATGGAAAGGAAAAATTTGAAATCAAATAAAATGAACTTATTCAATTTTCAAGTAATTTCAGTCTTTCAAAAAACTACTGTGATACAAATAACTTATGCCATGCTATAGCAGGGCCTATATTACTTGTCAGAAAACACTGATGACAGTAAAAAAACAGCTGACTGATATGAAACATTTAGAGCCAGAAACCAAAAATCACATCAACTTTGAATCAAGAAGTTGGCAAGTCTGTTAATGATGTGAAATGTATTTATGTTTTATTCAGATTGAGGTACAGCAAATAAATGGAAACAACTGGTTACTTGGAATAGGAAGCCACAAGAACAGTCAAACACAAAACCAACAAAACAATCATTACTACAGCATGGTACAACAGATAAAGTAAAAACTATGAGAAACCAAACAAACAAACAAACAAAAAATATGAAATCAGTCAAACAATTTCAAGTTTTGGGTGAAAATTTACAACATAACCTATTCCAATTTTAATATGCTTATATAATTAAAAAATATAAATTTACTGCCTTAAGTATTTGACTCAACGGACAACATCAAATACTTCATTTTGAGACACAAGATTCTCAGTCTGTGCAGTAAGACTGTCATAACATAGGTGTGACTACAATATTATTGTTGCAATCTTTCAGATCACAGCCATCAACACAAATGCCATTACAGCTGTCATTGGTGAGACATAACTCACAATCTGCAGTTTGTTATCACACAATTCTGCTCACACTTTGAATCAGAAAAAATACTTTTCACTGTATAGATAATATGCTAAGCCACATGTATTACTGCCAAGTCACACCTATTTTCTATCTCTGAAGTGGATCAGTTTATTGAAAAAAAAAACAGTATTTTTTTTTCCGGAGGGTTGTAGAGAATTCTTTCACAACATAGCAAAACACTTTGACTTCATTTTCAGTTATGTGCTCCAATAGGAACAATGATCAGAAAATCACAATCAACCATGATATAAAAATTACAAATACATCTATGTCTCAGAGAGTCAATTTCACTTGCTATCCCAAAAATATTTCACTGTAAAATCCTGAATTCTTCAAAATCTGATTTTCAAATGCTTTCATATTAAATATTCTCATTCAGAACGAAAAGTTTGCAATAACTGCAATCACAATCTTCACAAAATTGATTCACTTATCCTATCACCAAAGACAAATGGACATAAAAATATTTAACTGATGATTACCAAGATTCATTGACAAGATAAATTGCTTTAGCACTGAATGTGTATCAGAGCTGACAAGTAAGACACCTGAAATTATACAACTTTCAATTTCTGATCTTGGCTCTGACATACGGACATTTTTTAAAAAGAACAATGAAGATTAGTCACTGCACACTACAGCCATTGAAAAGGGACTTTCTAAAATATACAAGTACACACAAATAATGAAGTCATGTTTAATAATTCCAATCAACTTCTGCAAAATTGCTTTGTCTACAGTTTATTGAAATTAGCTTGGATACTTCATGAAAATAATCTCAAATCTTTGCTAACTCCTCTATGTACCAAAAAAATTCCAGAAGATAATATACGAAGTTACTGATTCCTCTTGAAATCAAGAATAAAACAGACAGAAATCATTTCTAAGCAAAACATACTAAACTTATTACAGCAGCTACATGAAAAAACTTAGGCTTCATCCTATTCCTGACTACCATAGAGGTATTCATCTGTGAGCAGCTTATGTTACTGTGAAAAATCTTTACTAGCTAAATAATGTTCAGATTACCAAGTCATTCAGGTGTATCCTTGTCACACTCTATCCTTCACATTTCTGTAAGTGCCAGCACAGATCTTTTTGGAAATGTAGAGCAATCAGAATGCTTGCTCTTGCCCAAAAAGTGTCCAAGTAGTCTTCCTGGCCATTTTAAAGTTTGCTTCAATGAAAAAAATCACACGAGTAAGTGGCGTTTACTTTGCTAGAGAGCGTAAGCACTGGTTACTATGCATCAAATTTTTGCTAAACACTTTAAAATGGCTCAACTGATTTCAAACATGCTTTAACTCATTCCCTATGGTCATCCGCACAGTGCAGCCGATAATCTTCCACACTATGGCGAGCAGCCGCACACTGTGGTTGACAGCACTAGATCAATAAAACCACAAACAATTCCAATCCAACATATCCAACAGTATAAAATAAGTCTGTTTCCTGTTCAGAAGAGGCACTTGATGTTAAGTTTCTATATTTAGATGTCTACAAAGGGTTACAGGAAGTGAATACAAAGTCTGTTTCTGTTGTAATTCAAGCGTTGTCATGACTTCAAAATGTAAATCTGATCGTTCCCCCAGCACGATTTGCTGCAGAAAGGGCATCAAAAATGCTAGATTCATGAACTGCTCTAGAAGACGAAGATTTTGATGAACATGAGGGGATCAATAATGACTTTTGAGAACTGCATTAGTCCATTATGAACATGCTGAAGATCCTGACGATGAGTGGAATGAGAGGGGTAAGCAGGGTAGTGACAGTGATCGTGAGTCAGCCGAGTCAGTTGACATAAATCAACCAAGCACCTCAACTGGAATAGAGCTAGTTGCAGTTCTACTCGAACCTCCACTTCCAACACCTAGGCTTAGAACCCAGACTTAGGCTCCATCAAGTGAATGGAAGAAAGGGACAGAGGAAGAAACATTTCATTTTTTTTTTTTTTTCAAGATTTCATAGATTCTTGTTGTGTTGGGTATTGTTCTAAAAAAAAAAAAAAAAAACATGTCCAAAAAAACTGGTTTCACAATGTGACATTTTATGTACTTATTTCTCACTAAAATTACCTTTATTTAAAGATGTCTATAAAGTAGCTAGCTTCATATTTTGCAGTCAGCTGAGGGTGAGTTGGAAAAATTATATAATGATTTTTGTCTTCTTCTTCTTTTTCTTAATCAAACTTTCAACCTCATTTTTTCAGTAACAACAGCTTACAGACAATTCATGTAATCTGTTCACACTGCATGTTCAATTTTCTTTCCATTGATGTATAACACTTTATGGTTTGCACTCTGGTCTATAGCCCTCACTTTCTATCCTCACTATAGTTTTTCTTCTGAGTGGTTTTTGGAGTTGCATCAGAATATGGAAAAGGGTTCCATAGGGAATGAGTTAACCAGGCAGCATTCATAGACTGATAATGAATGGGAATGTCATAACAGTGGAAAAATGACTACCCAAATAGCTTTTTTTCATTACCTGACTGATTTATTCTCCAAATATAGATACAGCCACACACTTAACAGAATCAATACACTAGTTTTGGACAATAGGTTTCCAATATTTTATGAGGAATGTCATATTATTTCCATTCTCATTACCTTGATAATTTCAGCTAAAACAAATGTTTATTACCCACTTCATTTTCTCACTGCTACTTCCATTACCTTAGCATACTTTTTTAGGCAAAATACTGTGTGGCTAATCACTAATGGAAAAGTTCTGTCCATAATTAGTATTGATTATAACAGGATTATCTTGATACCATTCTGTAGATAAAACTGTATTCAGCACAAATTTTTTTATTCCATTTCATTACTGATTCATTTTCATTAGCAATTTTTTGTTCACAATAAATCAAAGTATAATCCACGCAAAACACATTCAAAATATTAATTGTTTAAGTAATAAAAAAATCATTTGATAATCAAATCAAACTGACCATGGCTTGAATAGGTAACATATGCATGTTATACTAAAATGAACTTCACCCTTTCTCTCCTCAGATTTACACAAAAGCTATAAACGTTCAATAAAGTTTAGTTTCAATACTGATACTGGCTCAGATAAGACCCGTAAATTCTTTGCAATAAACTGGAGTATAAGTGTTTACTATTACACATAAATATTTGACACATCTGATAGCATAAAAAATAATATGATCTTAAGTGGGTTGATTTTCTGCAAATTAAAGAGAACAGAGAAAAAAAAGGTAATAAAAGACATTGGAAAACATCTTCAGCCCCATCAATTTTCTGAGTGTTCACTGATCAATTAATTGACCAATCAACCATTAATACAAAAAAAAATAACAATAATAAAAATGATGATGACAATGGTGAAGAAAGTGACCAAAAAAACAAAAAACAAAAACAATAACACATGTTATGATAACTATGATTAGCTGAAACATTATTGCAAGTCTGAATAAGCCCTGCCTTTCAAAGCCATTTTCCTCCCTGACCTCAATGATGCAGATGACACACCCTTTTATTAAACTGTGTAAAGGAGAAAAGATGCATCAAATCTAGGCAGTTACTAAAATGCAGAAAAATCTAAAATATAAAATCTGTGAACATAAAAAGTCATACTATGCTATTTGAAGATTATCATCTGAATGTATTTTTGTCACCCAGGACATGCACAAAGTTTGCAGAGTGTCTTTCCAGTGTTCTCCAAATCAACTGTTCAGCCCACTTGCAATGAAGTCATTACTGAATTATTGCCAGCTTTCAGTTGTACTTGGAGCTATTTTTTCAAACACTAATTATGCCATGTGCATGGGCCCTGAGAGTTCTGTGTTTATAACTTCTAGAAAACCTGACACAAGCTTCTTGACTCAATGCTGGAATGTCTGTCAGTGCTAAAAATCTCAGTTCTCTACATGACGAGAGAGAGTCTAAGCATCGTTCTGTCAGCTGCACACATTTGATCAATCGGATTTCCTGCAGGCGACAAGGGGCCCCCAGCTGTACAAGAGCTCGAATACCACGATCTGTTACTCTCATACAACAGGTCAAATCTAAGGCCACAAGTTTTGGTAAGTGAGTTGCAATCACCTCAAGACTTTGATCATTGATATCTGTTCCCATCAGACTCAGTCTTTCAAGCCGTGAGAGGCGGGAAATGTTGCGCTGACCTGGTTTGAGGTTAACAGGTGGAGATGCAAGTTCCCTGAAGCATAAGTCCCGTATTCCTGTAGCCCAGCTGAGATCCAGTGAGTGCAGCAGTGGACAGTTTGAAGAGCACAGTGCACCAATGGACGCCCAAGACAAGCTGGATAAGTCAAGATGTCTCAAACTTGGGAGCCGGGCAATCACCCATGAAAGCTGAGTATATGAAATAACAGATGATGCCAGTTTTAAAGATTTGGGTTGTCGCAGCATTATTCCTTTAAGATGAGCTTGTTTAATGCAAATTCGAGACAAATCAATGTGAAACCACAAACATGGGTCCAATGCCCAACAGTCAAAGGTGCGGCAGACTGATGACAAGCGTGCCAGGTCAGGCTGTGATAGAAAGCGAAAAATAAGGGTCCAGATTGCATGAGGCAGAGGATGTGGAGAATCATCAGTCATCAGAACAACATCTGGGATATCAGCCGGAGGGGCTGGGCGCACAACATAGTTCTTCAGGGGAACTTTTGGAGCATAATCAGTGCCCCACCTTACTCTGTAAGGTGAAGGGTTTGGAGTCTGACCACTGCCCCCGCTGCCACCAGGAAGTTGACCATCATTCTGTTTGCCTTCCTCCTTCTGCTCACCTGAAGGAATATCGTTGGCCCGGTGGTGAAACTGTGAAGGGCCAGAAGATGTATCAGCATTAGATGAGGAGGGAGAGGATAGTGATGATGACACAGGAGCTGCAACACCTTGAGGGCAGGACATCAGCCTTGCTGGTGGTGATGAGAGAGGTGAATAAGAGGAATTGAGATGAGGCACTGAGTTGTCTAGGGTGAAATGATCACTGTCACCTTCATCTTGATGGAAGCTTTCATATCTGAAGTGAGATTTCTTGCTGGCCATGTCCTCAAGCTGATGCTGCCCATCTGTTCCCCTGGTGACATTCCCATCTGCTGCAGCTGCCAGACCCTGGGAAGGGAGGGAAAAACTGGTTCCTGGAGTAAAGCACAGCACTGACATTGACACAAAACAGAATACGTTCCTACCACAGGTCACATCTATGAAATCAAACAAAACCACATTGTTTTCACACAAAAATTTGATTTACCTACTATTAATTCCATCCCTGTGGGTGTCTATTTCCAGGATATTTCTTCATAGGATCTATGAGGATTATTTAATTTATATTCATCTAAATTTCCATTTTTCTTGACACTATGAAACTTGAGTTAACAACAACAACGGCAATGGAAAATGAACTTCTTGATCAGGAAGAAAAATGCTGGAATAAGCTAAAGATCACAAATAATGACAATGAATGAGTGCCGCACAAATGATCTTTGTACATGTCTCAGGCAGTGAAAATATACATGTATGCATTGAATTGAAGCAATTCCATATTTTTCATTCAAGAGTCACTGAATAATATCAATACAAATTAAAAACAGAAATCCTGTCTGCAACATATTAAGCTTCTGTCACTATGAAAGAAGGCATGAAGAAAACCCAGGCTTTGCACCATCCCATGAAACGAAACACTGTGCAACAAATTTTCAGCGCGAATTCAAATGGATCTGAGTTTTTACAGTTTTTCTACTAGATGGGAATCCCATGACTGTCTATTCTCGTGTTCTATTATCAAATTACATTAGAACAATGTTAAAGTGAAATTATTTCACAAGGCTCCCATGCATAAAATATGTAATTACTGCCATGGTCAGTTTAAACACACAAGCATTTCCTTTTGCTCAATGATGTATGCATCATAATATGGTTAGGCAAAATGCCACCATTTCTACATATGACATTTATCACAAAGAAAAAAAGGTTGCTTACAAATTTTATAAATCAAGCCAAAAAACATCTCTCTCATATATGAAACTCCTTAACAAATTAAAAAAATATTTAAAAATTGAAATTAAAATAAAACAATGCAACCACAAAAACAAGACTTGCACAAAATTGGACACCATTACATGAAAAATGAGTAGCCAACTACAATTCATCAAATGGAACAAATGGAAAAAAGGTGAGAGACAACTGAGTGAGAGAGCAACTGCACAGAAAAATAATCAGGGCCATTCTAATCCATAATATCTCAGCATACACATAAAAATGTTGTTAACAATATATTACTTTATAAGAAAGTATCAGTGATAATATTTAACTGGCTTCAATTTCATCAATGACAAACAGTGGTTAGAATTAAAGCTGTGAGGTGAATTATACAAACAAAAACATAATTCTTCATAAAATGGGAACCGTGAAATCTTACACATATTGTAAAATAGTTTTCTTTTAAAAAACATCAGAAAATTATACAACTGAGGTTCAAATAACACATCATAATTTATGATGCGAAGACAAGTAAAATCTAGGTTTACTGATCCATTGAGCAATCCAAAATCAGGGTAAATGTATATCTATACATAATTAACAATTTTGGAATTACTGCAAATAGCAACAATTTGAATGTCAACCTAGCTGCATTTTGAGAATATGAGAACTGCTGTCGTGTTTCATAGGCAATAATTGGAGCAGTTTAGAACAAACTGAATTTTCACATATGGCAAATGACATGGAATATTCCATTTCACTGCTTTTTAAATTTTAATACATAAAACTACTGAAGTCCCTTTTCCTTGCATAGAACTGACCCAAAATAGGACACACAGGCACTGAGTAAAAATGTAGATTCTTTGTGAACTGATATGTTATGAACTGTTCAAAAACACCCAAGGTGTCTTAGGGGTTATTCTATTCATAGGCAAAGAATAAAACTTGAGAACACAGTTATTACTACTATTACCTTGAAAATTATCAGGAGAAGAAGAATATTATACTACATGAATCTCTTCAAACATTTCAAAAAAATCTAGCACTAATTCAAACAAAATTTTTTTTTTCAAAATATATTCAAAATATTTAACTTTTGTTTGACTTTCCCCTTGGATACTTTCTGTTTCTCATTTGCTAATATTGAATTTAAAAAACACAGACTGAGTATTACCAACAGAAACAAATTATACTTTTGTGAAAGATATTAAACAAGATTATAATGATCTTTACTACGATCTATACAGCCAAAACAGGTTAGAGAAACTTTTAAGGAGGGTGCAGGTCCCAAGAGTGATTTTTTTGAATGGTTAACTACAGACTGTTTAAGATTCAAATTCAGATTCAGCATGTTCAAACCAGAGGAAAAGTGTGAAAAAGTTTTTGTTTTGTGTCCAGTTGCCATGACAATGCCACCATATTAGATTTTGTGTCTTGCTAATTAGCCATTTTCAAAAGCCTAAGGCTTCTAGAACATTGAATGTAATCATTTAAAATTTTGTATATTAATCCCTTTAGTGCTTTCAGTTAGGAGTGCCCTGTGCCAGGGAATTTTTCTCTGCCTTGCCCACAATCAGACTGGCTGCACAAAATTCTCCATAACTTCCGTAATATAATAGGAGAATATCCTGCTTATTTTGCATAACTATTCCCTAAATATGTTCCTCTAACCCCTAACTTCTATTTTCACATTTGTTGATACATATTTATGTGTAACCAAAAAACCCCCAAAAACTTAAGTATATTTTTATGTGTTTCCATTAGTCTTTAGATCTAGATCTAGAACTTAGGTTAGCGACTGAGACACGGTACCACTAGCAGATCTAGATCTATGTCTAACTACCTTCGTCATCATCAGATTCACTAAAAAGATCTTCGTCAGTACTATGCGATCATTCAGAATCTCATTTAACACTTCCCATGATGTTTTCCTTTTACTCGTCATTTTACGAAAAATGTCTTAAACTTTAGACGATTGCCCACCGGCAACTAATCAAATACATCAAAAAAGTTGAAAAACAATAGGAAGATTTTTGAATTGCATTAAGAAAATAAAATTATATCGCTAGCCAAATTTTCGAGCCCGCTTGGCTCTTCGTCGG
>JBCEWB010000002.1:585976-606089 GCA_039654565.1 Peronia peronii
CATCTGTTGTACATATATCACTGTCATAGGATTAGGGTTAAAATCGAGCTTCAGTTTTGAATGTATAAGGTCAAAAGGTGCAAGTTAAATTTATATAATTTAATTGGTGATCTTTGACATTGTGAAGTTGTGGGGGTTTTTTCACAAGTTTGTATAAATAAAGTTAAGTCATTTCTTGACTTAAAAATTTCCAAAAATGCACTAATTAACTAGGCATCAAAGTTTTAAAACTCATACATCAAAAGTTATGGAACTAAATCTTTTATCACTCAAAATATTCATATAAATTGTATGATTCTGTTAGACCTGCCTTGTTATGATAGAAAACAAATTTCAGCATGGTGCAAATAGCCTTGAAACAATTGCTAACATATGTAAGAATTTATCTCCCTATCCTCTGCAAATGAAACAGAACTTAAGACAAATAATCTCATTTTTTTGTGCATGTGTTTGTCTTTGGCATCATAGGTCAAAGACTTCACCCTCATTTTCTAACAGTCTCATTTGTGTGTGTGTATGTGTATGTGTTTCTGTCTGACATCATAGACCACTAAAGGTTCCACCATCATAGACCAATTCTAGGGACACATTTTTTAGGAGGGTTAGCCAAATCTTCCCTTTGCCAGATAAAAATTGTTGCACAAGCAATGTTATGAAGAAATAAATAACTTCTGTTCTTTCAATTCAATTCACTTGTATGTAATACAAAAATCTGATAAATGTTTCAAGATAAGGATTAATAATTAACTACAGATGGTATGGAACATACCATAAGAAAGAAGGGAAAAAAAAAAAATGCATTAACTACAGATTTGATTCTGAAATCAGACTCTAATATTCAACTGCTAAGAATATCTATTTAAGAAGCCCTTGAACCTAAAGACATAACTTACAATGATAAAATCATCATGTTTCAAGATGGCAAAATTCAGTTTTGACAGTTTCACAATGTTGGGTACAGACTGTGGCATGAACTCCAGACAAAAGTCAGTGAGACCAATGATTCCTCCAACCAATGCTACCTGATCATCTGTCCCAAACTGTAAAGTTAATATGTTAATATTTCATGAAACTCAATGATTCACTAGTACTAACATATAATTTAATAGTTATTGTCATTTATCAAGATCAATTAAATATATTTTAAAGAATAACATAATCAATTTAATAATGGGCTTGTAATGCATATTTATACATTTATTTCAGTCTTTAATCTCTCTAACATTAGTTCTTAAATCTGCAATGGGGATTCTTTTTGACCAGAACTAATACTTCCCTTTACCAGACATGAGGACTGTTGAACAAACAATGTAAAGAAGGAAAAACTGACTTATCTTCTTGTCATTTGAAAAACAGATCACAAAATTTTTTGCTAAAATTATTACAATATGAAAAAAGTTTCCTTATACAACGAATTTTTTTGGTAATTTTTTTCATAATGAACATTTCAAACAAAGTGTGTAAAGGTCATTTATTCCCTCCCTAAAACTGGAATCAGACACCGAGATCTCCATATGCAGTGCTCCCATGACCAAAATGGATTTTGGGAGCAAGACCAGTAGCAGCAGATGTAACAACTCTGCAGAAAATACTTTTGATTCATAGAGACTCATAGATAAAAATATTTACAAATTAAATGCAAATCAATTACCATGTCAGTCATTTGATAGTCTAAGGAAGAATGACATTTCAGTGTAAAGTTCTGTTGCCTTTACTTCCTTTCATTATATACTTTTATAATGGCTTTTATTATTATGACAAAGGAAACATAAGACATACATAATAACATAAAGTTACAGGAAATGTACCTTATGACACAATGTTGAATGTTCAAGTAATCTGGAACATTCCCAAATCACTTTAAAAAGGTACAAAGAGCAGTTTTACAAGGTACAAAATGTCAAAGACCTTTGTCTCAAGCAAAAAAAAAAAAAAAAAACATTAAAAAATCAGCAACAAATCTACAAGATGAACAAAAGAATGTAAAAAGCTCACTGATCGTGGATAAAAGTACAAAATCGCATCTTTAGGGTCATCCTCCTCAGTTTTTTTCTTGTGGTCATAAATGAAGAAGACATGTCCCTCATGGCTGAAAAAGAACAGAAAAATTTTCTTTGATAGTTTATAACAGAACACATACATAAATATGATAACACACAAGAAGCACGTGAGCCAATGGAAATAAATAACTCTGTATTTCATAAATGTGATCACAATCTAAGACATCACTGCTTATGCCATTCACTGCAATAAACGAATAAATATTTCGACAGAAAATAAAAGTTTTGTTCAAATGCATATCCAAGTAACTCTCTGAAACAAATTTTTCTTAGGTTTCTATAACACAAGGTCAGTGCCAATTAATTCATTGTTCATACCTGAAGCATTCCTAGTGTAGACTGTTTATCCTCTTGTTTCCTATTTCATGTTTTCTGTTTTTATTTTATGACTTCTTATTCTGTAGTCTTCTATATCAGAGGGCACAAGAGTTATGATATAGAGATAATAATAGACTAGAACAGATCTTGAAAAAAAAATCGGCAGGCCGGAGTGACCCTCTTGAAAAGAATAGCTCTGAAGGGCTTGTTGTTACCTCAAATTCTACAATTAGTTGAAGCTCAAAAGAAAGAAAAGGTCTCATAGCTCATATCTCAATAATTTTAAACTCACCACTTTTGAGTATTTTGTTTAAAATCAAACCACCTTGAAGGACAGTCATAAAGGAAAGATAAATGTTCGATCTGTTTCAAAATGAAACCACATTAGAAAAAAAATGTGTCATTAAGCCACTTCACATATTTTTCCCACCATTTCCACAAAATATATGAACAGATTATGACTGCAATGTTATAAGTATACATATATATTTAAATATATATGTATATACATATGATTATATATTACATACAGATCAGGCATAAAGCTCACTGCAATGTAAAATAAAATAACAGACAAACAAAATCTAAAGAAATAATGAGAATCAAATGATCACAATGGTGAAAAATTGTTGAAGCTTCACCAGTTTTGAAAATGTAGGTTACTTCAAGTGAGTGGTTCCACCTCTTGCTTCTTAATTCTTTATTGACTAAGCTATTGATAAGATGTGGAGTAAAGAGAGCAAAAAAAAATTCATCCCACTGTCATCCGTTTGCTCCTCTCTAATATTTCCCTCACTGAAAATACCCCAAACATATTATATATGTAATTTATTATTTGAAAACCAGAAAAATCCACATATATCATCATTGCTTATTTATTGCAATATCCCTTCTTATATCAACACACTGTTTCGGTCCCTATTTTTCTCTTCTATATTAGAAATAAATAAAATTGCCCTATATCAACATTATTCTACCATCATTCCTCTTACATCGACCTTGCCTGTAGTTTTTTTCTCACATATTCTAACTTCACACAGCCTAAAAAAGTTCAATGCGAAGGCAAACAAAGGTGACTGCCCATCTCTCAGGCCTTTCGACACAAGGGTCAATGTTGCTTGTCATATGGGCTTTCTTAAGAACAGCATTATTGCGTCCAGCTGAACTAGTAAGCCAAAATATTACATACTAACTACATACTAATTACATACTAACTATAACAGTGTACTGCTTTGTGATTAGGATGTGCATGGGCTTTGTTGAGATAACAGGACTGGTGGATGCACACTTTCTTGACTCGTTATTAGAATCAAGATTGTGAATGGAAGACTTTACTGAGACATGTATCTCATTTTGCTGGAATCTGCTCTCATATTATTAATGTAGTACACTGGCAGATGAGTCCCCAAAAATGGATGCACAGAGGAGAGATACTGAACATCGATGTAAAACTTCACCTTTTCACCAAAGTTATCCTGATCTTTTATATCAATTTCTCTTGTACTGATGCCTTTTTTATAGCCCTTAAGATGTCGATATAACAGGACTGCACGGCATTACAAAAGCTATTTCCATCTTCTTTAAAAGATAAACAAAGAGAAAAGGGTTAGATTTACAATGAATGCTCTGTTCAGTTTTGCCTAACACAAGCACTGAAATCTCATTAAATGAACATCTTTCATCTTGATATAACATTGTTCCATGCTATTATTTATATGTGTATATGTGTGTGTTTCAACAGAAATATAATGTCCGAGGTTCCTTTCCCAATGATATCAGACATTTTCACTATCAATTTTTATCAAATATTGGGTAAATAACCTTGATAAAGCAATCTGTCATATACGTTTTCCTTTGGTCTCAACACTAATTTTGCAAGTAATGCTGAGGAACCATCATTAGAATGAAAATATAAATTAAGGAGTCTTCAAAAGCTATATTGAGGATGCTTGTCTGTTTATTTGTGTTAGGGTTTAATGGCACATCAGCATGATCACCACTATATTGTGAGAAACATGGTAACATACGTTTACTCATCAAAAAGAAGAGAGGTACGAGAGTGGGACAGAAAATAGCAGCAAGGAGAGAGAGAACAGATGTCATACCTGGAATGTCGAGGATGGCATTCCATGGGAGACATCCTACCGATGATGGGCTTTCACTGCCTGCAGGTGGGAGCAAAAAACCTACTTACATACCCAGGCCCCCACGGGGGAATACAGAGGATATCATACTGTTTGCAGGAAGATGGATAGTCAAAAGATAATGATAACAGCCTCTGGTCAATTAGATATCATCCACTGCTACAGAAACAGATGAAAATCTAAGATATCTAAATCTTATTCCTTCCCCACTAATCATGATTAACCACTGTAATCTGTAATAATGGGTAGATCTAGAAAAGCTACACAGGGGATGAGAAATGTCCTGACCAATCATAGTATAGAAATGTTATTTTTTTCATCAACAACACTGACATTTTGATCAAATCTTCACTGCAACATTGTGATGGTGAAAAAAAACATAAAGACCAGTAGTTTAAGAGCTTACAGTACACTTGAATATGAAGTATATATGTGATATAGTTCCATAAAAAAAGGATAGGGGAACGTTAGGTCATCATATACTTTATTTGATTCTGATTTCAATAATCACAGTCTCTCAGATACCAAACAACTCTTGTAATGGCCTCATCGACAGTAATACTGATGACTTCATGTACTTTCATCTGCTACTGTGCGAAATAGAAATCTGGCCTATTCAAGAAATTGTGGATACATGTAGATCTAGCTGTTTTTATTTATTTATTTTTTTTGGTCTGTTTTTTTTTTCATTGTTCTTTATTTTTTTTTAATCCCCCAATTTAACATAAGTTAACTTTACCTGTAAGTCACTGAACACTGCATTTGATCTAGATCTAAATTCTAGTGTTATCTGAAGTTGATAAAATGGAAAATGAGACACACTGACACTGTCCAATGCTGTTTTGACCTTTTTACTTAAGTGATGGTGTTTCTAAACTAAAAATGGTCCTGTGGATGATTCAGTCACATTGTGAAGGAGTAACTGTTTATTTAGTGAATCTAATTCATCATAAATAGCCATCATGATTTTTGGAGTTATTACCATACTATGGAATGCGTCAATAAGTAATAAAACTGGAATATCTTCCAGTCTAGTGATCCTATATTATAGTACATTGCAGAACAATGTACAAATGCCTCAATTGAACATATATAAAAATATATTGTAAAAAAAATATTGTAACAAATCATGATTATACATGTTGGATACATGCGAGTGAGTGTTGTGAGCGATGTTTAGTGGATTGTAATTGTATATAATTATAATGGGCCCATGCAAAGGTGTATTGTGGGTGGGAGTATGCTGGCCCGTGGAGACACTGAGTCACCGAGCATGTCTGGGACTCTCTAAGTATTTTGTGTGGGATGGTTCTAGACAGATCTTGTGTGTGTATTATGTCATATGTGTGCGCACTACTTCACTGTTCTATGTGTGTCAAGATAATAGTACTGATGAATAGTATATTCAAGATAGTTCGAGACTGTGGGAACTTGAAGCTTTGGGAAAGTTTAAGGCGGGCTATAAGGGCTCAGCCGGAAAAAAAAGTGCAGAGTGAGAAAGTGCAATGCAGTGAGTGCCATATGCATTGGAGTTAGACAGCTGCCCTGACATTTGTACTGTTATCAAGCACCTGTAATAAATTCTGCATCATTCTGACATCGAGGATTCCTATTCTTATTTCTCCATTCTTGTGTGCGTCTCGTCTATATCCACTGCCTTATTACCACTTACGTCACAACTAACACCCACTCACATCCAAAAGTTCGTGACATATATATATATATATATATATATATATATAATATGAATACACAAGAATGATACTTTTGATACAAAAGCTTCCTGTTGGTCAGTAACCCATGGGGATTACTTTTCCTTTATATTGCTCATTATTTGCACATGCAATGGTAGCAAACAGCATAGATATATTTACACAGGTCATTTTGGAACAATTTGCAGAGAAAAAGTCATGAAATATTCAGTTTTCGTATTTGACAATAATAAGCCCTCTAAGGGAATATTTGTTTGATCCAATACCGCCAATGAGTCATTCGGTCAGCAGCTGAGAAATGACACAGGCTCACGATCCTGGGGGAGTTGATCCACTATAAATGGACAACATTATTAATATCAGTCTACTCAAGTTCCTCATTCTGACTAGGTAGACTAGATACTAGATCTAGACAAGATCTAGATTTTGGTCATTTTTCTAGATCTAGATTGATGATTTGATATGATTCTGATGGGGGATTAGAGTGATGATATCAGCACAACACAACACAAATGGATATCTTTGATTCTGGCTCTATTAAAAAAAAGGCGAACAAAGCCAATATTCAGCATCTTCTTTCGAATAGCTCTACTGACGTCCGAGTGACCACGTTTTTCCACAATATAATTCTAATGGGCATAGTTACAAACCGAAAGGAGGATGAGCCTTCTCTGCCGGCCATCTTGGACGCGAAATCACATGACCATAACAAATACAAAGCTATAATCCCCGATTGGGCAAAGCCTGCAGCAAAGGCGAGAATCTCTGATCTGGAGGAGCCCCGAATGTGTCATAGAAAGCAGAATCCTTAACTGAAGTTAAATTTAAAATAATAAGTCTGGCCCATGGGCTTATTTGGTGACAATATCTCTGTTTTGGCATTATAAGATCTGGATCAAGGTAGAATTAAAAAGTTCGTAGGGCGGAGACCTCTAGTTAGATCTACATCTAAATCTCTTAATTCTGTAGCTCCTTCAACTACATCTTCAAGAAAAAAAAAAAAGACGAAAATACAAACTTTTTGTCAAAAAGACACAAATACACACACACACACACATGATACAAGGAACAGAAAAGATTTTTCTTTTTAAATATGAAATGTAGACGTGTTGGAGATGAACCCTCCACTATGTGCTAGGTATATCTTGCAAAAGCATCTCCTTCAACTAGCCCCTAAAGAAAAATTTTTTAAAAAAGTACACAAGTATAAAAATGTATGTCACACACACGCACGCATGCACACGCGCACGCACGCGCGCATACACGCACACACACACACACACACACACAAGGGCATAGCTGAGGTTTGATCCCTCAACTATGGGATGATAAACAGAAAATCAGCCTGATCACTTGTCCATTCGGCCAGGAGGACTATGACCTGACTGTAAAAATTAAAACATTGCATTGGACTATAGTCCAAAACGAGACTGATAGTCAATAATCTTGTTTTCTGTCCATTATTTTCTACTTTCTCTCATCAGTTATTCAAATTTAAGTCAGAATTGTATCAATATTGGGATATTGTGGAGTTTTAGAAAGTAAGACACCAGATTGCTCTTGGAAATAAAAACCAGTGCCAAAAACAAAAGTGGGGATTTTAGCTCTAGAGGCTAAAATCCCCGATCGGGGGTAATAGACACTTCCATTAATGATAGATCTAATGTGCAAAAGAAAAAAAAAAAAGAAACACCACACATAACACACACATACATACAAAACCAATAAAAAAAAATAAACTAGGAAATAAAGAAAAGAAGACATAATCATACAATGAACACATGCTGAACACTTAAATAAATACATGTATCATCAAGTCTTAGGAGAAATCTATTTACGTACTTTTTCTTCACCTTCCCAGTGACATTACACAGTTCATATTACAAGCTAATCATAGTTCAGTGTAACGGTATTTATTGTTTTGCTTTAGTTGTTTAGCTTGAACAAATCTGTTAGGCACCGAAATAAAGTGCATAGATCTAGTCGACCACAGAAAGCAATGAAATGACGGGAGAGAAAGAGGAACTTGTCAGATAAAGGATGCGAAATATGCACAACTAAACTGAAGAATTTATTTCTTCACTTTTTTATTTCAGGTCAAATCAGGTTGAATCTCTCAGACAGAGTAATATGAATGGAGAGCGGTGAGGTGGAATGAAATTTTTTTACCGGATCTTTGAAAATAGCACTGTCCTCCTGGTGTAAATTTATAAAGATTACATATATAAAAATAAAAAATCTGATTTGATCCGCCAATCTTTCATGTAGTAGTTTTTATTCAACCAACCCACGGTGTTTGTGTATGCGGCTGACCTTAGGTCTACTCTCAAAGACAAGTGCAGGCCATCGCTGAGAAAACACACACAGAGTAGATCTTGTAAAGTGGCCTAACGGGTTAGATCTACATGCAGTGATTCTATAGCATTTCAGTGGTTTTTTTTCAGATAAAATGTGCGAAATTGCATAGGTGTTTTTATGTGTTGTTTTACCTGATTGCATTATACAAGTATTTTTTGCTGTCCTTGGAAGGTTATTGTTACTTCACACGTGCGTCGCTTGAAAGGATCCAGTGTAGCGCCGCTATGGCAGGAATAACGGCGAGCGATGAGAATCAAGAAAATACACACCATAGGGATGGATCTGCTGGAGACAGCTCTGGCAAAACAAAAAGTAGTCTAGCCAATGGGCACTGTAAGTATGTGACCATCAGCTGGTGTGAAATTATTTAGAATAATGTTTGACCCTCTCTAATGAAGACTTATGTCATCGTTTTCGAGTCTATCGATCGGGGCCTTGGCTTGGTCATGTAAGGGTTAGACATTCTGCAACAAAGAATACTTAACAGACATATCAAGGTTAGAGTTTCACACACAAACACACCAAAGAAAAAAAAAATCAGCATTCAACATTCTCACTTCCTCTGCATGGCGTTAGCGTAGATTGTTAACTTTAGATTTAAACCTAAATACAGCGCTCGCCATTGGTCTTATGTAGAACATCTAGATCTAGTCTAGATCTAGATCTTCTAGATATCTAGTGAGTTGCGTAACTGGATTCAGTATCAACCATGGCCTTAGGAATGACAGAAAAGATTTGTAGCACATCAGACAAATTACTTGTTGTCACTTATGATGAAAATGGACAATGATTTTGAAAGTCGACTCAGCTGTTGCAATCCATGTGTTTGACCCTATTTCAAGGTCGTGGGGTCAGTCTTTGACCTCTGGACTTCGCACATGGCTGCAACAGTTGTAGAGGTGGACATAACACCTCTAGTACGATTTTTCTTCCTTACTGCCCCACCCACCCCTCGTAAATTCTAGTCTGCATGGAATCACACAATCAACACTTAGATTCTAGTTACTGTTCATTACATCTAGTCTAGATCTACAAGGGGAAGTTCCAGATTTGTTTTGTAATAACAATCCTGGTTATAGTTATAGATCTAGATCAAGGACTCCCGATTCTGATATACACTATTCTCAATGAAAATAAGATTTGTCATGCTTATCAGTGCATCTTTTGGATCTCAGTGACAGTTTTCTTTCATCAAGCAAAACGAAGATTAAAACAAACACAACAAATTACAGTGGAACCCTTATAACACATCCGCTCATGGGACCAAACGCAAAAGTTGTGTTATCAGGGCGAGTGTGTTATAAGGAATCAGCTATTTTTCTTGTACAAACGCCCATGCTGATTTTTCAAAACGTGAATAAGGCTTACGAATATTTGAAATAAAACAGAGCATATATTCATATTAGCTATACTGATTAAAGTGCATAGATATTCAACGGGTTCGCTGTTTTTACATGAAATTTAAACACATACTGATCTATCCAATTTCCACTATTTAAAGTCTTTTTTAAAAAATCCAACATTGTCTTCAGTAATGTACGATGCATAGTGATAAAAGTAGATCTTCTGGTCAGCGGTGTGTTGTAGTGTAATGTGTAGGCCTATGACACTGCGAGTCACATAATTGAAGACAGGGGAATCGAGAGGTGGGCCCAAGTGAGGCAACGTAACATTATGAGATGCACTGACCACAATTCATGTGTGCGTTGGGGTAAGAAGGGGGATGAGAAGGATGTACAAAATCAGGCTTTGTTTTGTAGTGGCAGCAATAGTGCAGAGGTGACGGCTAGCCGCGAGAAAGCGGACTTTCAAGTGTTTTCATAGCACTTGGCTAGCAATAGCACACTAGGACTGACAACTGTCTAAATGAACTGATTGTGCTATGGGGGTTGAATATGCAAATCTGAGCGTGTTATCGAAAATAATTTAGTATGTTTAACCCTACAACTGCGCGTCCCGTATTTATATGACAGGTAAAGCGAATCCTTGCATGCAACGCCCATGTTTATCCGTGAGGGCTCCTTGTTGCGCTGTGATAGTTCTTATAATGTCATTTATACTTGGGGTTTATCCTCCTCAGTTTTGTCAAATTAATGCCGTAATAAATATGCGCAGCTCAACAGACACTCCTTCTCAAGGTAAAGGAAATTTTACCTAATGGAACAGTGAGAAATTCAGTGAGGAAAGAGATGAAATCCTCTTGAACAAAAAAGAACAGAAATCAAAGGCCACATGGCCCACTCAAGTCCTCTCAAGTGATCCGAAACTACAATCAAAAGAAACTATACTATGATGCGAGCGAGTATAAAACACATGTAGTCTTTTTGTTTATACCATATTGAATAATAACGCAGACACCCCTGACCACTTGACCCACTCAACAAGTTTCGCATTGACCAGCGATCAAGCTGTTGAGAGTAGTAGTGAGCTATAATTGCTATGAATGAAAGCTAAAGTTGCCTATATGTTTATATATTATATCAGATAGTTCTCTTGTGCTCTCACTCTGCGCCATCATTAGATCACTTGTATATTCTTTGTAGTCACAGCTGCCCCATCAACGTCAGCCATTCTAATAAGAATAATCTCTAAGTCCACATGGTCATAGGGATGATCGCTTGCAGTTTACACTGAGATTCTATAACAGAACGTAAATACACCTCTACGTGAAGTGGTTTTGTCAGAGTAGTTACATCAGGTTTTGAGCAAATCTGTAGTGGGAATGGCCTGTGGGATGAGGGGTGAGAAAATTGGCACCCATATGAAATTATGTCCTTGTAAATAAATCTCTTCTCCTACCATTGGCTCATTGCAAATGTTATTAATGGGTGGAGTTAGGGGAGGGATTAGAGGAAGATATTAGTCAGTAAGGTGGTCAATCTGGGCCTGCACTGTGTCACTCCGTAGCCAAGGGGGAGTCTCTATAGTCAGAACAAACACTCTGAGGCGAAGTACTAGTACCAAGGTCCAGATTGACAAGCCCGGCAGGGCGCACCGCAGGGCGTTGTAGCCCTTAGGCTGGGTTGCAGCTCTAGAGTTAAAGAAGGGTTGAAACCGGACTTTGCGAAGAGGGTGTGTTAAACGGGAGATGTGTTAAACCATGATTGTGCAAACAAGATTCCAGTGTAATTATTGCTAGCATCAAAATAGATTACAAAGTCCTCAGGCTCAGGATCAGATGTAGCATTGTTGTTTTTGCATTTTATAATTTATAATTCAGTTTGAGTATTTGTCGCATTGCCTGTAAAGTTCTTGAAGAGTAGCATGATTACTTATTTTGGCACCATCAAACTCCACTAGGTATCAAAATTAATCCCACATAATAATATATGGGGATCAGAAAGGGTGTTACTAGTACTCAGTCTGGCAGCTCTAATGGGCTTCAGTATGGAAAGATCTTCAATGACAGATTACCTGAATTTATTGGTGGTGCTATGGCTAAGACAGTACACAGCAAAACGGTTTGCTGCCAATGGTTGTTCCAAACTCTGTGTGAATGACCTTTCCTTCCATTGAAAGTCTTCTGACAAAAGAGAGGGGTGTATGCCTTGGCCAGTTGTCAACACTGTGGTCTCCACCTAAGAGCCCCATCCACCCAAGAATCCAACTCTACTGTGAAACAAAATTTTTTCATTATAAAATTTACCCTCTTAAGAATTAGCTTTCAAATAAAAGGTCTGGTGCAGAGCAGGGACACATAAATATTCATCAGATAGTCCATTTGAGAGAAACTCACAGCACTAGGTGAGGAGGTAGAGAGAAGAGGGATGTGAAGAGGATTAGTGATGGGGCATATATGGCTGCATAATCAGACCAAATATTGATAAGCCCATGACCATTATTTCTGTCTGCCAACAGGTTGGACAGTGCCTGTGATTGGTTCTGTGTATGAAGCGGAAAAATTTAGCCTCGGGAATGTCAGTGGTTTTCCAACTTCAGTCAGTCTGGTTATTTTGATATACTTGAGTCACTTGTGCGATTATACATGGGGTAATTGACAATATCATGGATTCATTTAACCATGATACTGTCATATGGCAACTCATTTGACCTTTGAAAGAAGCCAGGCATTGTTGATGCAGTTACACACCAAAAAACTTTGAAAAGCCAGGAACCATTAGATTTAATTACAACACACATAAATAAAAGAAAAGCTGTTTTTATTCACAGAGACATATCTTTAACAGTAATGATCAACTAATCGTAGCCGTTAAGATAGTGATCAGTGGGTTGCATAACTTTCAATCTGTCTAGGAGCCTGCTTTTTTTGTCTCACACGACGGGGTTCTTCAGCAGAGACGACTATATTTTCTAATTTGAGCAGGGATAAAAAGAAAATTGTGCAAGCGTTTTCAGTTGTATTTAAATTGTGAACTAATTTTGAAGTAATATAAAATTTGACCCAATCTAGATTGCATTCTGTGAATCCTAGGAATGATTGCTGAAGTCTCTTAACTTTATTCTTAGCAGGGCTAACTTGATAAAATAGAAATCATTTTTATTTGTTATATCCAAAATTTATCATATCTTTGGTGTTGATCCATGAGATATGGCATCAAAAATTCTAAAAGCCCACATGGCAACAAGCTTGCTGCCACTGTGAAACTCGATATTTACATTTATGGTTTGAAAGTCAGAGATGTAAAATCAATAGCAAGAATTCTTATACTTTACCAAGACCTAAGCAGACAGAGACGTCATTTAATTTAAAATTTTTATGTTGTAATGTTAAATCTGTGCAATTTTCTTATTGTTGTCTGATATGTATTTTCATCGTCTGATCTGTCTGTCTGCCCATGCGTGTGGACATGTCAATACAGATCCAAGTGGCTTTCAAGTGTTGTTTGAGATTTAGTTGAACAGTGTGCTGGCAATTGATTATCCTGCATGGTCTGACATGAACAGATTTATGGCTGATTGGTCACACAGATTATCCTGTTGGCCCATTGTGTGAAGGCTTAGTCATATTAGTTTAGAACATAAAGAACAGTTAATGACCATGGCAAGTCAAGTCTATTCATGTTTGGCTTTGCTCCATTTTGTGAGTGACATACTTTGTTCTTGTGCAATAGAATATATTTACTGTAAGCTTGAAATCTCTGTTTTACATACTTATATGGGTGCAGCATCATAAAAGTTTAAATATTTTGTTATAATTGAGATGAATAATAGAATAATGGAATTTTATAATGTTAAGTATAAGAGATCTGTGGAACATAGCAAGTTGTTGCTATAATGAGAAAGAAAAAAATCTGCTCGTTTATCTTTAGAATAAAACAAAGCTGTGGCAGACTTACAGAAGCATGTCTCACATTACAGAAAATTTAAATGGTGTTTCATGAAAAACCTATGGTGTTCTCAGAGCATGACAGTTGAAAACAACTTCATAATGCAATATTAGTTTCACATCGTTTTTGCATAAAGCTGAAGGTGGAGCATGCATACAGATTGTTCACATAAGAAAGCTGAGATTAGCATACATACACTATTTATCGTTTTTTGTACAATTTTGTTCTAAAACATCTCAAAATCAGTTTTGCATTTATTGAATAGTAGCATATATCCAACCAGTAGAAGAAATGGAGATGAATGCCATTTGTAGATTGCTGGTGAGAAAATCAAGATGCCTTTATTAGAGATGTTTGATGTGAACTCTTTAGTGAAAAATTATTATTTTATTATATACATATACAGATTTTTTTTATTAGTATGTCTGATATTGGCACCACTTGTATTTATCCAGATTTATGAAAAATTAATAATGCATGAAGACAGGATCTCTCCATCATACAGATCAGTTGAATGTTTTTCTGCCTTTTATAATTCCAGTAATTGTTACAAGTATAGCTTTTAGTTTTTCAGCTGCTAAATTTGTTGAGAATATACTTTTTAGTCATAGTTCACTGATTCACTTCTGCATGTAACTGAGAAAGATTATTGATCAGAAAATTATTTTTTTTTTACAAAACGAAAAAAAAACTAAGAAAGTTTTGATTCCATTGCTGATAGAGGAAAATGTAATGTGATCTAATATAATCATGAACTTTTAAAGTGTTAAAGTGAACAGTTTAGGTTGTTATAAATCCATACCATAAATAGTCTAAAGGGTAAAATCTTACACAACCACCAACTTTGGTTTCAGGAGCTTTGATGTGCTCTTTTGGGCAAAATATTATTTTCTATGAAGAAAATATATCACACACAGAACATTTAATTACACTTATCCATACTGAAGAGCTTTTTTGTTTCCTTGTATGTATGATACCAATCTGTCTCAGTTTGAGAATATTTGAGCAAGGCTGATTGTCATGCAGTAAGTCATTATATTTAGTCAATCACATTTTTTGGTATTGTTGTAGTTTTTTAACATCAGTAATCAATAACAATAGCTGCAATTTTGTAATTCAGGATAAAGAAGGCAATTTGTCATATATGGGTCAACGTGAAGATGAACAAAAAAAATATACATACATCATGTATGAAAACTTATTATTGAATTTAATCATCTGTAATAGAAAGGTCAGACAGGTAAACATCTTCTTCTAATGAACAGATACATATAAGAGGACAATGTCAGAATAATTTTTGAAGAAAGGAAACAAAAATTAAAACTAAGTGAAAATAACGCAAATTGTAAAATAGAAATTTTGTTTTGGAACCAGTTATCCGTAGTGTTAGAGAAAAAAAGTGCATGTGAGGATTGTAAAATGACTAAATTGTCAGGAAAATCCCTGAGACTAGTAACATTTTGGCAGCTCAGTCAAAAGAGGATTAAGCAGCAAGATAGTAACAGTGTAACATCTGCTGCCTCACAGCAAGAATCTGACAAACCAAATTTCTTGCAATACAACTCAGAACAAAATCTGCTATAGAACTTGATTTGTTTTTAGAAATGAAAATGGATTCTTGTCATGATAGCATGAACTTTGGCGGGAGTATTTTCATAATTTATTTCCTGTTTATGAGCTATATTGTGCAATAGATTTCAGATTAATTTAAACTACTACACAAGATTTGTCCTTTTGCTTGTATCAAGTTGTATTTGTGGGATCATTAAAAGTGAAGAGGAGTGTGTTCTAAAACGTTTTGCATGGAAACTAAGGGAAATTTTAAGGAATTGTCCATAAGACTCAGACTGAACATAATTTGAAATAATTAGGGATCTCTAACTGAAAGCTTAATTTTTTTTTGTTTTCTTCACAGCCGAGGGCATGAAAGATATTATTTTGGAAAGAGAAGTTGGAGATGGGCCTGAGCCAGCAAAAGAGGCAGAAAATGAAGTGGCAGAGGAGAAAGAACAAGAGAAGGAAAATGAAAAGGATAAAGAGGTGCTCTTGATACAAGACACAGGCTTCAATGTTCAGATTGCAGCCCCAAATCTGGATCCATTTGAGCTACCAGTAAGGGGTGTCTCATATTAACGAATTATAACCCACAAAACTGATCCGTAAAAAAAAATTTTTAAATGAACAGACAAATGCATCATTGTATTATGTCAGGTATTATGTCAAATGTTGATAATTTTATGAAAGAAAATCATTGGTTAAGTCCAATGGACCAATATCATATAATATGTCTAATGATGCACAGTTGAAGGTGATGAACAGCAATTTTTTGCTTGTTTATTTTCTTCATAAGTAGGGGAAGCTGGACTAGTTTATTCTTCCTTGGGGAATAGATTTTTTTTTAACAGTAAAGTTTGCATTTGTGCAAGATTTTACTCTCTTGATTTCACTTTGCAATTGGATGTATTTGTTTTTTCCAGCTGAGAGCAAAAAAAATCTTTTTGTCAGTCTAAGATAGCATATACACCATAATTATTCAAGCTATTCTAGCTTGGTATATAGTGCTTTTATTTTGTAGGTGAGCTCAATGGAGCTGGTGCAAGAGATTCATCAAGTGTTAATGGATCGAGAGGACACATGTCATCGAACGTGTTTCTCCTTGCAGCTAGAAGGGATAACTATGGACAATTTTTCTGAACTCAAAGCTATTGAAGGACTGAAGGAAGGTTCTGTTATCAGAGTTATTGAAGGTAAGCATAATCTGTAACTGTTCACTTTTTCATAGGAAATATTGTCTTTAATTTTGTTGAGAGATGTTGATTTGGCAGTGCCATCCTTGTAATTTGTGAGATTCTAGTAAGAAGAGAGGATAGAACAAATTAAAATTTTGAGTGCATGAACTGAGGCAGGTGCTGTTGAAAGGGTTCAGACACTTTGCTCGCATTGATAATTAGAACTTGATTCTGATTTCTGTCAAATATTTTCTTCCATCCTTTATTAGTCTTAAACTAGTCAAACAAACGAGTCAATCAATCAGCCAAATATGCAATTGTATTGATTTTTTTTTTTTTTATCAGAGCAAAATTTCCTTCAGATGGGAAAATTGTTGTTCTTGTAACTCCTAATATGCATATGTCATATGTGATTTGTCACGACCGTTCGGTCCGGAAGGTACATTTTGATGGGTAAATTGAGTTGCTGATAAAGTGTGAAAGAGTGATCTCCCAGCTATCCTTTGACACCAGTTTCACAGCTCAGTGACGTTATGTGACGGAGCTATAAGCGTTTAAAGTTACTGGATGTGGTTGTCAAAAGAAATCAAAATTCTGAGAAATTCGTATTCAAAGTTTTGCATTATATCTCCTTAGCAATGGACCCTTCATTTTTAAGATAAGCTAATGAAACTTTTTATGTGTATTTCTTATCCTTGGGACTACAATACATCATATTTTCTCAAAGATTGATCAAACAGTGAGTTACAATGCCTTAACCTGCTTGCACTTGTATCAAAAAACACACTTCTTGTACGGTCCTTCTTGCACAGTCATCCGAAAAAAAAAAAAGCTAAATCCTGATGTATACAACTTTACTTTTTATTATTAAAAACAATCCACATGAAATTAGGGCAGAAGTAAAAGCAATGCATGGCAATTCAATTAAAAGAGACATTTGTACCCGTATGAAAAGAAAACTATACAGAAATAATTATTGTATCAAAAAAGGGTTCAGCTGGACATGATGTATATCTCATCTGCTTTACTGCCGCTATCATAGTGTTATTTTCTTCTAAACCTACACAGGAAAAGAGCCTGTCTTAAGTAAGCTCCTTGGCCCGTCCCTTCTGACTGCAGAGGTCGACAGCCCTTCTCCTTCTTTTGCCACTATCTCTGATTCATCGTCAGGAAAAAAAAAAATGATATTCTAGCAGTTGCCTATCTTGGTCTAGCCTGCAGCAGCTGCAAAATTTGATTCTTTTGCAAGTTGAACGCGATTTTAGTCTCCCTGCTCACTATTGTTTTGCAGTTTATGGGTCACTGGGGGATCATGTGACATCTTTTTTAGCCAATGAATGCACAGCAACAGGGGGGGGTGTTCCGGCTTTGCTACGAATGGCGATGATATTTGTTGACATAAACCGTAGGCCTATTTCAGGATAGATTATTCGGACTAGTATGCTGGTGGCCAATGAAATGTCAGTTTTTAAGTCACATAGGAGATTCTCCTGTGTTGTAGATCAAGTTTTGCCAGGTTTTTTTTTTGCGGTAGAGACAAACAATCGTTGGTTAAAAAATACAGTTTTTCGAGACACTCAGATGCTTGTAAATCCAGCCCCTTGTCGCAAAAAAATGATTTTTAATTAGTTTTTGAGTTCTGTTTAATGTTTTGATATGTTTAAATGATGCAGTGATGGTCAAAGAATAGATTGTGCAAAAATTCAAAATTCGACCAATTTGACCCCCGTAGGCCTTTCTGCCCCGATTATGGGAAACCACCCTGTGTTTCTTCCGGACCGAACTGTCGTGATGAGTCACATATGATCTGTAATAGTATATAAGTGTGTATGTGTGTGTGATAAAGAATTTGCTTTATAGATAAAAACAAATAATGAGTTTTTCACTTTCAGTACATTTCCGTTACATTTTTAAGACTCCTGTTATTATTAGAAGCAGTCTCAATTCTAGGTAAATTTACATTCTAATTAAGTTTTGTTTTGACCTCCTTTGTCAGAGCCTTATACTGTTCGTGAGGCAAGGATTCATGTTCGCCATGTACGAGATCTAATGAAATCGGTGGATCCAGCAGATGCCTACAATGGTGTTGATTGTTGTTCATTGTCCTTTCTCAACACAGTCACACTGGGAGACATTTTAGGTAAAGTGTTTTACAATATGTCAGAGTCAGTTTTTTTTTTTAAATAATAAAGGAGAAATTGGAGTTTTGGGCTTTCTATTTAATGGTATATCAGCATGATTATAGGTATAGTGTGCCAAAGATGGTATCAATGACATTCAGGAGTTAAAGATTTTGACATTTTTGGAATGGGGAGGGGGTTGTGTCAGAAGTATAGGAAGATATGCAGTTTTTCTCTTGGCATGATTTCAGAGAATTGTAAGTTTCAAAAGCAGTCAGAATTTTTATCCATTTGATTTTAAGCAGTGCACTTAATCCTCAAACGTTTTTCCATTTTGTATGATTTTTCATAGAACAGAAGGGAGCTCAGTTTATATAATATCACCTACTCATTTCTCAGGTGGACCCTGCATTTTTGGGTATTTTTGTTGGTATTTGGCTCTGTTGTAATATTATATAGTTCTTGATGATGAAAAATAAAAGAGGCAGTTTGTCTGATCTAATTACTGCTACTAAACATAAATTTTTATATCAAAAATTGAAAACATCAAATATATGATGAAGGAAAGAAATAAGTATGACCAGCAAGTTCAGAACTCTGTTTTATTTTCAAGATTATTCATTTCTCCACAACATGGCAAATTTTGAAACAATTCTGACAGAAATTTATAAAATAGTAGACTTTTTTTTTCTTTTTTTTTTAATGGAACCCCCTGGGAAAAAAATAGAAAACAATTTTCTGAGTGTAACACTATATACTGGTTTGTCTCATATCTATACATTTCACAAATTTCAGTTCACATAATCACTTGACTTGCAAAGCCTGAACTTTGTCCTGTATTAAGCAACCAGAAGACATATTTCATTTGTAGAAATAATATAATAATAATATTACATCATAAGAAAATTGCATCATCTTTACCCCCCCCCGGAAAAGAACAGAAAAAAAAAAATTAAACTACATCTTATGGTTACTATGGCAAACAATTTCTGCCTCCTGAAAACAAGGAAAAATGTTAGTCTTCGCCAAAAACAAAACTGGGACTTGTAGTGTCTGTGCCAATAATCTGTAACACAGTTAGCAATTCCTTCAATCTTTGACTGGGACCATGTCGAGAAGGATGAGTGGAATATGTGGACTTTTGGTTTAGTTACCAAAGAAATCATCTATCTCTCTCAACTGCCAGATCACCTCGACTGTATAATCAAGCTGACTATATGTCTCCGTTCAGGGATATCGGAATTCTCAGCCCTGTAGTCCTGAAAAATAATATATGAGATCACAAAACTTCAGTGTCAATGAATTGAAAAGGCAGGGTCTTCTGAAACTTAATCTTTCTCAGCATATTATATTTAGTAAATAATTTATCACTTTGTCTCCCCCC
>JBCEWB010000002.1:619014-632902 GCA_039654565.1 Peronia peronii
AACATCCATGCCAAGAATCACTCACAACAACAATGAATAACAACAGAAAAAAGCACGTTTTCACAGAGCAGTTGTATCTGTGGCCTGTCAGGCGCTGAACACAACACAGAATGAAATGTTTCATGTATTCTTGACTGACTGTTATTTTTTCTGTTCCAGATTCTTAAAGTTAGTGTTCCTGAGATACTTATAAAGAACATACCTGAAGTTTGTTATTGTGGGATGAAAAATTAAATTTCATAGGTTTTTTATATTGTTCGCCTTTATGTCTTCTTTTTTTAAGATTCTCTCAAATCTCAAAAAAAAAATATTTGAGCAGTTGTAGGAAAAGAATTTAGCATGTTAATGGCCATCGAGTTTGTATTATGAGTTTGTGATTTGTTTTTGGATGTTTGCTTTGTTTCAGTGCATATCTGGCAATACAGTGGAGGCTATCCAGTGCTTAACAATGCCAATACTATCTATAGAACAGATGCGGTAAGAAAACTGCAGTTTTTAAAAAATCCAGTGAAATGGTTTCCAGAAACTATTCTTTCACTGTTCTTGCAGTAGTGACTTTTGAATTGTTTATTATATTATAGGGCTTAGCATATACTATGTATCAAAATGACAAATAATGAATGTTGTTGTGCTGCAGACATTGTCTTCTCTGTGTGAAAGTAACATAAAAATTGGAGACTTTTTTGTTGGTTTATTTGATTTTTTTTGTTTTTGTGTTAAATTTGATAATAGCACAATTACAATGCCAAGAAAAATGGATGCTGAGAGAATTCATTGAGTTAGTTTAAACTCAAACAAAAATAAGTATTGGTTGGGAGTGGACCAAGTTTTTTGGGGAGTAACTGCATAGAGATTTCTATGCTTCAGTGATTACATCTTTTTCAGGATTTCCGCGAATTTCGCAAGAAGAGGAACATGATGTTGAGGTCGAGGCGAAATCAGATTTTGTTAGCATTCAGCTTCTGGCCCCCAATCCAGCCCCGTCCTGGTTCCAATATATATGAACTTAGGAGTTACACACTTAAGGTGAGAGTTTGAAGTAAGAAATACTGTTAGTATTATTTTGCATTTCGATGTGAGTAACTAGAACAGTAGGCTTGTTCTGAAAGCTATGTGAAAAAAAAAGTGGGGATGAACTTTTTGCTTTTAATTTTTGGCAAAGTTTGAATTTTTGTAGCATCTTGATTGTTTGAATTTTAACTTTTTTGTTTGTATATTTGGGTCAACAGCTTAATTTAAAAAAAAAAAAAAAAAAAGAAACAGAAAAATGTTAATGGTGTTTTTGTTATGTGTACTAACTTGTAAATGAAATGCAGTTACAGCTGCTGTAAACACAGCAGTCACTGAAGAAACTGTTAGACTGAAGATTTTAGAATTTTATGATATCTCTTACAGTATAATATACAAAGCAATTTTTTGATATTCAGTTTAGAACTAATAAATTTAGGATGGTTTGAGGTGTACCCCGTCTACTTAACTCCATAGGAAACAGCTTGATATCATGTTTGTAAGATCTGAACATTTGCTTATAGATTGTGGTGTTTTTCTCTCACAGCCAGGCACCATGTATGAGTGGGGAAACTGCTGGTAAGTTGCACTGAAATGTTTTGAGTTATTGTGATAGTTAATGATCATGAAGTTATTGAAGAAAATTGGGTCCAAGAAATTTCTCCATATCCAGAATCTGACATGGCTTACTAGAGATTACATGAGACTTATTAAAGTTAAATCTCACAGGAGTCTCTCAAATTTTCTGGACGATGCAGCATACTTGTTGCAATATTTTGCACATTTCACTTTGAATTGTGAATCCACTCAGAAATGCAAGATCAATGAAATTTTTGTGTTACTCTGATCAGCACCTGGTAATTGATACTCCAGGAGTTGTCTCTAGTGACAATCATATGATTGTGTGGATAGAATCAACTTTCAAATTTCAAGAGCATGGTTTTACAAAGTGGGTGCTTATTATTTTGCAGCAGTCATGAAGTACATGTTATGTCTTGTGTCCAGATTACACTGTTATTTCAGCCAATCTTGTCCTGCTTATCTCTCACAACTATTCAGGGCCAGGGGTATAAAGTTTCGCCAAACTAACAATGAGCCGGTCGCTGGCTTTTTTACCCAGATTGGCGACCTGTATCGTGCCGAGCACATCTGGGGTAAGTTTTGCAGGTCCCCACAAGAACAGAGACGGCCAAGGCATTGCATGATCTCTCACATTTCCAATGTTGTTCAGCTTTCATTTGAGTTTGACTCCAGTTGTATGCTATGTTGTATTTTCATGTTTTGTTTGTGTGTGTTTTTTCGTTGTCTTTTTTGCTCTGCTTATTTGTGTTCTAGGCAGCTGTGTTGTTTTGTTATTATTATTATTTTTTTTTAACAGAGAACATGGTGCCCATCACTGCTTGACTGACTGAAAATGTTCTTTACCATGGGAGACACAGTGGAAAATCTGTGCTTTCTGTTATACGCTGCTTATGCCTCTATTGAAAGAGTTTGGAGTAACATTCACATGTACAGTGGTCTCCGCCTAAGAACCCTCCACTTAAGAGCCCGGTCCGCTCTGCTGCGAAACGGAATTTTTCTTCTGTAATTTGCCCCTCTAAGAACCCGCTCCGGGCGCTCCCAAATAAAAAAATCCGCCTAAGAGTCCAGTGTCGGGCCAAGACACCCGAGTACTTATGGTATAATTCCACATCATACTGTCCACTTGAGAGAAACACACAGTGCTAATGCAGTATAATGGGGGCAGGGGTGGAGAGAACAGGAAGACAAAGAGTCACAATGATGCTTGATGTATGACTGCATAATCAAGCCATGTTGTTGACTAATACGTAACCATTTCTTTGTTTGACAACACGTGGGATAGCACCTGTGATTGGCTTTGTGGGGAAGAGTAAGTTTAGCAACCTGGCTGGTCAACTGTTCTGCTACTTTGGTCGGTCTATAAACACTTGGGTCACTCGTGCGATTATCCGCGGGATACCATAGCAAAATCATGTTTTCAACAATGATACCGTTATGTGAAAACTCACACGGCGTTTATACGCTGGGCAGTATTGGTGTAATTATATGCTAAAAAAGATCAGGAATTGCTATATCAAATTATGACATACACACAGGGAAGAAGGCTGCACTTATTCCCATAGATAAATCTTTAACTAACAGTAATGATCAACTAATCATACTAGTGAAAACAATCTATGGTCAGACGGGTTGCGTAACTTTTCAATCCGCCTAAGAACCCGTCCGCCTAAGAGCCCACTTTTTTAATCTCCCGATGACCGGGTTCTTAGGTGGAGATCACTGTATCAATGCAGTATACAAACTAATGCAGTATGTAGAACTAATGTTTTACTTAATTTAGTTCAGATAGTGCAAAGCTTTGATTTGATGCTAAGTTAACAAAGTGTGCTCACTAATTGATGTCTACAGATTGGGGTGACCAATTTTAGTAGAAGAGAAATATCCATTTTCTCTGTAGTAATTATGCTGTATCTGTTTCTATTGACTGTAGTCTCATCACTATCGGCCACTCCCAGCTTTGTACAGTCTTGGTTTGACTGTCGTGCACAGAGATGAACTATCAGGTGTCCCACCCAAAATGTGGGTGTTTCACTGTGCTTGCAAGTGGATTTATGTGACAGAGGCAAATTCTTATTTTAGTTCACATTAACAATCTCCTCAACAACTGGTATTCATTCACACATGAGCAACATAATCCATGAGTCTGTGGCATAATGTGAAAAGAAATATATAATGGATATACATTCCAGCCACTGTCTTCATCCACTTGAGATTTAATGTTACTATGGGGCAGTCTTTTTGAAACCATATGTGTTAAGCGTGTACTATATATTCTATAGCTGTCAAGAAGATTGGTGGGGGAGGGAGGGTCTTCTTAGGCTTTTAATATAGTAGTTGCTTAAATCTAATCCTTGATGGTGGCTGTCTCCATAGCAATCACGTGAAAACAAGATTTCACATCAATTCCTTGTATAAACCAGGTCAAATATGATGGTTGAGTAAACAGTCTTGAAAAAAGAACAGAAGTGTTTAGAGTGCTATATCCCCGCCTTATGTGAAAAGGGAAATATAGATGATCTAGTCTCTTTTTTTTTGTTTTTTTCCTTAAAATCCCTTTGAAATTAGGGAGATTTCAGACTTTAATAGAATCCCACACAAGAACTTTTGCACACTCAGGCTCTCAGAAGCCACATAGAGCAGCTGAACAGACTACGTATTTTTAACTGATAGGATGAAAATAAAGGATTTGCTCTTTGTTCATTTCTCTTGCCATCACAATTGATCTAGAATTTTATTTTTGACAATTTTGTTGTTGTTCTTTGCATTCCTGGGATGTTTTTGTTTGGTTATATATATATTTCTTGAATTTGTTCCCTAAAGCTGACTTGCCTGGATCCAAAGTTGTCATATATCTATATTTTTCTCTCTGTAGCTAACACATTTGCACTGTGATTTTTTCTGCTGGCACAGAAGTTAGGCTTTAAGGGAAATGGAATTCTGGAAAAGCTGTGAATGATGTTGATGTTGATTGAAAGCGAAGGAAATTATAAAAAAAATTATGAAAGAAGCTCCAGTGATAAGGAAAAACAGAGAATAGACATTATAGTGATTTGTCAGCTTCTTATCTCTTCTAAATAATATTTAAGCTGAGCATAGAATTTCACAGTGCGTATCACAAGTGTCTTGAGCAAATTGCAAATGTTAATTATTTGTATGTGCTAAACGGGCGTTTTGTTCGTAAGGATTTTGCCTTCATTCTCCTCCAGGCATTTTCTAACACAGTATAGTTTTGTTTTGTTTTGTTTTTCCTGTTTTCTTTGTTTGAGTATTTTGCTTGATATCGGCATGAAAAGAAACTTCACCTGTGCAAACTGAATGTATTCCTATAGCCACTGGTCCATGTAGTTTTCTGTTCTTTGTTCCTGCTTGTATACCCACTGGTTCTTGTGACAGGTCAGGGCTGATCCTATGAGAACTGCTTATAGTTGAGAAAGCAGAGTATCTTTGGTTGTTGAAGAATTGGGCATGGCTGATTGTCACAGAGAGCAAGTCGTTTGTCTTTACAATAAAACGGAATTTCACCTTTGAGCATAATTAATTGTGACTGGGAATATCCTGTTTTACTATGGATTGATGGACTGGCTAGTGTGTGATCAATTGTTGTTGATCTGTGTTGATTTATTGAATTAAATTTGTTAAAGATTGAATTTGATAAGATTGGGGCACACCTGGACCATGAATGGTATCTTGTGGAGTAAGTCCCAAAATCAACTGTAACCTTTGATTGTGAGAAATGTAATTGGAAAGGACGATCTTATTTTCTCTGACAATAGATTGATTTATAGCTGTCTCAAGGAATCATTAGTACCATGTGACAAGCAGTCAGTTCATTGATGGACACATTTTTTATTTTTTTTTAGTAAATAAAAGAACCAATGAAAGTAGTACTGGTCATGTGCAGTATTGAACATTTCTGTTCCTTGTTCCTTTCTAGTAATTTGAGTATTGATAAAGACCCACTGTCACGGCTATTTGCCATCATGAAAAGAAATAAGGAAATCCTGGCGTTGGTTGGTTTGAGAAAAACATCTTCGGCATTAAAGTATTTCTGAATGAGACACCTTGTTGTATATGGGTCCACAGCTATGTCAGCCTATCAACTGTAATGATTTTCCAGTCATAATAGTTTTGTCAAATTCAGTAATTTATCTGAGACAATCTGTCTTGTTCCAATATGGTTAAATCCTATGACATACATTACTAAGATGTAAAATTTCACCTGTCTTGACTATTTGCATGTGCTGATGTTCAGTTTAACCTCTTTGTAGTCTCCACCTAATCACAGGAGTGACCCTGTCTCACATATGGATTTGTGGCTTGTGCATATTGCGTGTGCCAACTCCCTTCCATGTACAGTTGGTGTTTTCTCATTCCCCTCACTGGGACCTCATAATCACATTATTTCTGTAAGCTGAATTAACATCACTGTCTTTATTTTCAGCCCGTTGTCACAGTTGGTCAAAAGTGACAACTGGCCAGCATAGTCCATAGCATTGACCATAATCCATAGCCTGGCCTTGTTCCTTTACCCGCTTTTTGAACAGACATCTCAGCCGTGACCGCCTATCTCACAGAATTCACCAGATTACCTCAAGAAAAGGAAGAGAAAAATGGAGATGAAACTTGAAAAAAACCATCATTATAAATAACAGAACTGTTTCCACTCTAATTTGATGGACTGATGTTGTTTTCTTTACAAGGGCTAGAGGACTGCAGTTTAGGATGTCACAAAATGAACCTGTAGCGGGATTATTCTCCCATTTAGGGGAACAATACAATGTGCACCACTTGTGGGGTAGGTACCCTTAGTGTCTGTCACATACTGAATGTCAGTTTCATCTACAAGTAATTGTTACTGGAAATGTTAGCATTTTTCTTTTTTAGTGACAGACAGTTTATTTGTAACTGGAAGGTGCCAGCAGAACAACAACCATTGTCAGTTGTAAACCAAAAAAATTTCCTAGCTGTTTTCTCTGTTACATGTCCCGTTTTGGACTCCAGAAGTGTGTAAAAATGCATTTAAAAAATAGCTGTAAATATGGTACTTTATAAAGTATATGACATGTCTACAATAAAATCACAGTGGTAGAAGAAGGAATGTTACAGTCTTTCATTAGATTATCATTGTGTTTTGAAAAAGGCGATATAGCATAGCAGAACTGAAGGAAGAAAGAGGTTTAGGTAAGTGGGATACTTAACTGCTCTACTTGGGGATGGCGATCTGGTAATAAATATAGTGTTGTCAGCTTGTCAAGCCCCCAGCATTGGATCGCACATGTTACAATGTTTCTTCATAGACATGGCTTCAGACACCATTAGTAGGTCCCCACACCTCTTGACTTTCGGTCCTACCTCCAGGCCCTGAACAGTCCCACGTTTATGAGTGATAGAGGAATTCACCTACCTGCAACATCACCAAAGTTTATCCAGCATGGGGGTTGGGGGAGCAGAGGGGGAGGTGTCTGTGTAGATTTGCATTTTACTGAGTACGGAGTCATGTGGGCATTAGCAGGAAATGAGTTATACATATTCCATCGCCTTGGTTGGCCTGATATTAGGTCCACTAGATGAAAGAGTCCCTTATATGGGTAAAAATTATCCACAAACCCCTTAGGGTAGGGGGAAAAATGGTTCAAATCTCAAGGCTTAGTAAGTCAATGTGTGATTGAGGAGTTCGAAACAGCAAGGGTTCTCTTATATCACAAATTGGAGCAGGTATTACATTTTTCATGGTTAGTTTTGATAATCAGACAAAAAGCTCACGTGGATTCTGTTGCATTCTGCCTCAATGATATCCTAAACACTCTGACAAAATAATACATATGACTTTCCAGGTTTGACAAGCTGACATTCCAGTCTTATTATCTCTGTCTTTCACATAGTTAGATAACTTTTCACTGGCTGTCATTTGCACTAACCATGTCACTCAGGGTGGTATAGTCATTTCTCAATGGGTTATGGACTGTACCTTTCTTTGACCATATAAACCCTGCACTTACAATAGAATAGTATGCAAGTTTGGGTAATGATATTCAATATTATATATATCCATTGTTTTCTTTATTACAGTCATTTTTGTTTGTTTGTTTATTTGTTTTTCTCGGACAAAATGTGTGCTTGAAATAATGCAAAATAACACTTACTGTAGAATTAAATGACAGTATGATTTGTATCCTGCAGCTCATAAACCATTTGTTTCATGTGTTGTAGTGTGTCATACAGGCTAAGTTTGTGAAATTGTGCATGGCATATTGTTTTGCATTGACTGTGTTTTGTGAAGTGCTCATTTCTGACATGTTAGTCGCCAGCAAATTAGATGAACATTATCTTCTTAAAAAGATCTCTTAGTAAACAAATAGAAAAATAATCTCAGTATTAAAACACAGGTTCATGATGTTTTTATGATATTGTTTTCAAAGAAGTGAAATGATAGAGTAAAACAAGCATCTGTATTTTCTATACATATTTTTTAAAGATCTTTTTACCATTTTTCTTAATTTTTATTTTTAATTCAAATCATCCCTAATGATGACAGATAGAATGTTCATAGTTAGTAATTTTCACTACCGTATAGTGCGTAAGTCAGTGAGCTCCAGCCTGTGTATGTCCAGCCAGAGACATTTCATAACTCATCTGAGATTAATGTCTGACTGTCAAATAATAATGGAATGCACTCTCAATGGATGCATGTAATAGATCTTTTGTCAGATCCGATGTTACAGCTCTGGATTAAAATCAGAAAAAAAACTGACAACAGGAAATGTCAAAACTAATCGGTCAATAAGCAAGTGTCAACGGTTTCAAAGATTTTCCCACTTAGTTAAGGCAAAATAGTTCCACCTTTAGAAATCATTATTTTAATCCCTAAGCGTCGGAGTAATAACCACTAAAATTCAGAGAAGTCATTCATTTCAAACTGTGTTGTTTGAACGACACACTTGAGTGGTTTCCTTTCCTGTTTTGGAATTGTGGGACACCACTGATAACTATACCATGTACAACTCATGCTTGTGAGTCCTTGGGCCCATGGTAGACAGTGGCGTGATGTCACTTGGTACTCAGAGCCAAAAAGAACAACAACAAACTGTGTTGTTAGACCTGGCTACAGATGCTTCTTTGGGGTGAAAGACAAAATGTTTATTATAAGGCCAAAATTTGGGTTTCAGCATCTAAAGCTTACTGACTTTAACATAGAGAAGATGAGGGATTATAGACCTGCCTACCCTCCCGCGTAACACGCATCCTCCCGCATTTTGACCCCTATCCTGCCTTCCCGCACCATGAACATAAATTCCTGCTTTCGGACCACATTTTATACTAGATCTATTTTTCTTTCCGTCTCATACTTTGGTATCATTCGGAATGCCGCGGGAGTATTATCTTCACTCTCAGTGCAGAAAATAAATTGCGCTCTCCCATGCGTTGCTATGAGCAATGGTCCTGCCTGCTACTGTTGCTAAGGCCTGTGTCTGTAGGCCTACAGTACATGATGTAGTCCAGTCCATACATGTAGTGATATGTATTATACCCCGCCCGTACCGCCCACACGCTAAGAAGTCGTTCACATGCATCTGTCATTCATGATCCGGTCGTCGGCCTGCCCATGATGGCTCTTGTTGTTTCCTTCTGAACCTACCTTTGAGTTCCATCCCACCTCTCGTTTTATCTTTTCATTTACAGTGTGCTTGTTGCCGACCACGGTTATGTAGAGTTATGATTCTCGATGTAGATCGATCAAGGGATCAGTCATACTTACAAGTCTGGTCCGATGCCGACAACCTGTTTACTTACGAATGTTTATGTCATCGGTGCCACAGACTGAAGACAACAGGATGCCTGTTAACTTGCATCATCATGTAGATCTAGGCTTATGGGTCTTTCTGTTTACTTTACATACAAGGGAATAAAAGAAAAAAAGACCTGTGTTCCGGCGATTCCGACACAATTTTGGTGGGAAATTTGACCCGCGTATCATTCTATGAAGATGTCCGTGCCAACAATTGTGATGGACGTTGTCTCATTCACTGGCTATTTTCTGTCTATGAGATGGCTGTTATTGCACCAGCCCCCCTTTTTTTTTCATGACAGTCATCACTGCTAGATTTTAACGGCTTCACCGCTAAGCATCAGTGATACGGTCAGTTTCCCTCTCTCAATCCACTGCAATCTCCCACCCGCATTCAGTCTTACCAGCTGTGCGTGAGCCAACTGACACTGTCCTCTACTTTCCCACAGGCAATCAGAACTGTAAAGGATCTGTTATTCAGGGTTTGTACATGTTACAATCAGAAGCAGATTATTCTGGGCTCTCATTGCTAAGTCATCTCCGAATCATCACTTTGCCGTGTCTATCAAAAGATTCTGCGTGTAGTCAGTGGTTGGAGCATCGGATCAAAGGGAAAGAAGGGATGCTGGGTGGTGGGCTGAACGTGAGCTACCACGTGATACCCCCCCTCTTTCCATCATTGGCGGTCAGTCAGATTAGCAAGATATCAAGTAATGCTAGCATGCTGTATGGTTGACTGTCTTCAGAAATGTGAGAGGACTGCACAAAAGAATAGAAGTTTGTGCATTGCATCTTCCAAACTTTTGTGAAAGTTGCAAAATGCATCAGGCTTCTGAGGCTTCTCAGTGCCCACTATATACATGTACATGTAATGAATCTGAAAAGAATGTAGGAAATACAGATTTATATGTTTGATATTTATCTTGAATGGAACTTTAATGATGCTCTGTTGTTATGTACTCCATAATTAATAATCCTAAGTAGGAACTATGGATCAGTTAATTTCCCTCCTTTTTCCTGATTTTCCTTCCTTCTTGAGTCAGATATCCCTCCTCCGCTGTTGTGAGGGTAGGCAGGTCTGGATTATACAGACAAAGGCTCTGACAACAAAAGAGTTATAAAAAAAAACCTCTCTATTCAGTTTATATAAGATCTTTTGCTTCCGGTGAAAAATGATGACATTATTAAGTTATTGAACATGCTGTGATTCTGTTTCTCTTACAGCTTATAGTGATCTCCAGACCAGGAAAGAAACGAGAGAAGCTGCTTGGAGTCGTCCTGGCTGGGATGAATGTGTGGCTTACACAGGTGAGATACTTGGGCATGTTTGGCCCCTTTACCACCGAGTGTGAAAACCATCACTCAGAACTCCCATTGTGTGAAAATACTAGCATAGTAGTAGTGCTAAAGGTGATGTGGTTGACAATTCTTTACATCGTAGAGAAAATTTGTCTCACAGCTAGTCGGATTGTGTCATAAGTCGCTGGAGTTTGAGAAATTGGGGGGTGAATGTTTTGAAATTGGTCTAATACTGATGTTTTTATGTCGTAGAAATTTTTTTTTTAAATCTTACCACTATATATGTGTCTTTTCTTAAGTGCTGTTACTTTCAATTAACTAATATGCCATACAGCAGAATTGTTCGATATTTGTCAGTCATGACATGATGTTCTCTCATCCTTACAGTTCCCTTGATCCGACACATGCAGTCGAGGATTCTGATCCCCACTCCATTCTCCCCCCTGCAGTGATGGAGAAGCACTGGCTGAGCTGTGGTGAAGTCAAGGACACATCTGCACTGTGATGTTCAGGGGCAGTGAATGTTCTGTACTGTGCGTGTGCATCATGTGATCATCGTAGATTACCAAAAATAGACTTTGACATTTAACCAACGGACTTATAGGACCATGTATGCATCTGTGGCAGAAAGAGAGTAGAATTTAATGCATGTTTGTCAGTCCCCATTTGGTTGTGTGAAACTCAATTCCTGAATAGATTAGTGTACATACTTTCCACGAGTTAGTTTGTGAACTGAGGCAATAAAAATGCAGTTCATATAAATGGCCATATAGTTGAACCGTCCAAAAAGATAGTTTACAGTTTCCAAGGTGTCTTATAGCAGTCTATAAAAATGTTGCAAGTTCTACTGAGAAAGACATTGGTTTAGCATGATATTATTTCCTCATAGTATTAGTTAGGGACACAGGAAGATTACAGCCTCTGTGCTTGATTTATGCATACCATTTCTAAGGAATAGGGGTCATAGTTGCAATATAGTAGATGGAAGCTATCATGTACAGGACAAATGTTCATGAAATGGCTATCCTCAAGATCCTTTAGACAATAAGAGAGAGATTTGGAGAATCTTCAATGCCATATTCTCATCATCCAAGTGTTTTCTGCGAATGTTATTTGTCTGTTTTTGTTTGCCTTGAGCTTGTATCTTTTCAGCTGTTTTTGCCTCTGACCTAACAAGAATATAAGAGCAGATATAACTGAATCCCAAGTGTTTTCATAATTTACTCTTGTATAATTTTTCATGATCATCATGGGAGATGTAAATATGGTGTTCATGATACAGGATGAGAAGGAAATCTTTATTATTATTATTGCTTTAGTCATCGTATACTAGTTCAGTAACAAATGAAATAGTTGTTTATGTTTTTTTGTTTGTTTTTTTGTTTGTTTTTTTAAATTTATTCCATGAAAATTTGGAAACTGGAAATGGATTTTCTTTCACATAAGCTGTTTCTGTTCATTTTATGCTGGCCTTTATCTCCTGCAGGATCTGCAATATATTCTCATAAATGATGTGATGATATTGACTATAAGCCTAGCCATTTGTTTAGTAAGATTTTGAGCTTGCTATGGCCAGGAGTGGGCCTAAATTTGATCCATATGTGTAGTGCTGAATATGAATGGTGGATCAGGGTGTCTCTTGTGCTAGGTACTGGTTATATTATATAACTTGGGTGTCTGTATGTTTTGTCCATCAGTTGAATAAGTGAGTGAAGTGTCTGTGCAAATTGAAAAACTACTGGAGTTCATTTGATGTAATGGCATTGGATCATGTTTTCTGAATGCATCTCATAACTGAAATAAATATGGCAGTGTTTTGACTCTAACACATCAAGCATCTTGTTTGGTTATTACAAAGAGAAGTGGGTCTTTGGATAACTGTTTGGCCAGAAAAAAAAAGCTGATTTCACTTTAAGGATGATTGTGCAAACTATAGATAATGTACTTTTCATCATTTTAAAATTTGCATCATATTAGCTTTCAAAAAATACTTTTAGACATCTAAAAATCCCCTATTTCTTCACATCTCATGCAAAGAGTAAACAAACATAATAACATAGATCAGATTCATGAAGTCTATTCATGCATATTCAGGGGTAAGAGAAAATCTTTTCACTGAATGAGCCAAAAATAATTCTGGGACTTAGGAGAGACTATTCAGAGATATTGTGATATCTAAGTAATGTTTATGTTTAAAATACAAATGGCTGTATAAATTTTCAAAGAAATTTTCCTTTATCTTACTTCTCAGACTGTAGTTGTCAATATTGAAACAGATCATTATCAAGTAACTCTGTTCAAAACACAGACTGTATGTACAGCATATTTATTAGCTCAGTTATCATACTCAGTACAAGTTTCCAAACCAAACATGTCAAATGTATTCAAGATGTGTTAACAAAGTATATCACTGAATGAATTTTAAAATTTCTATGAAAGGACAATGTATGTTTAATGACTTGTAAGAATACAGCAGCTGTAAACCACTATATTATACCAAAATTCCTGCTCTCAATTTTATTTTTTTATGTACAAAACGGCTCTACCTAGTAAAGGGTTTTGATATTGTTCCATGGTGTTCTTAACATATGTGTTGTTACAGATCTGTCCTCTGCCACACAAAATACTTATTCAGTATAAACAAACTTGTGAAATAGCAATCCCAATCTGTAGATCTAATTTGAATTTTACTCTGGGTATGTCATGAATACATGCATTTTTTGCTTTCGTCCTGACTTGCTTTGAAAATGAAGTTTAAGATATGTATGAATTTATCGGAGAGTGTGTTTGATGACATGAGCTGCTTCCACAACTGTCTGTGGGACAGGACGCCTTACTCTTGGATCCATCACTGGCACGTTCAGCCTAAGGAAAAGACAAAAGATGTGCATACAGTCATTCATAATATACACACACACATATTGATCTCAACCTCATGTGATGTTACTTTACTTGCCATGTAACACCACCTGTCCCAGCATGTAACAATTGTCCATGACAATCTATGGCTGGTGGACACTTAAAAATTTGTTCTTGACATAGATGCTTCTTAAGGGGGCAACAACATAAGCATATGATCAATGGTTATGATGTACAATGAATGGAGAGCCAAATACATTATTACAATGGCAACAGTATTAACTCTAGAACTGCGACCCAGCCTAAGGGCTGCAACGCCCTGCGGCGCGCCTTGCCGGCTTGTCAATCTGCATC
>JBCEWB010000002.1:653298-667974 GCA_039654565.1 Peronia peronii
CCCGTACGACTGATGTGTAGACCTGCCGCATCAGTTTGGTGTTGGCACCCCAGCCGTGCCCTTTGATTGCTCTCAGTTGGTTCAGCGAAGGATCCCGGTTCTACAGTTTGTTATATCGGGATTGATGTCCCTTCCCTGACGACGCTTGGTGCGTCTGTTGGAAACGAGTTGATGCTTTGAACACAAGCTCTGATTTTTTAATTTTTTTTTAAGCAAACCTGGAAGATTCCGAGAAGCTGAACTTTATCTAGTTTATATATATATATATGACCCATTGTCAAATAAGAGAAGTTCCTATAGGTCATGTGATACAGGTAAGAAAAATAAGCATTTTGCAGATCTCTCTAATCAATGTAGTGAATATAGCATATACATGAATGACTTAGTTATGAGCACGCAAACTTCCAGGGCAATTGGCTACAAAAAAACTATTTTTTAGACAGTTGAATCGTAAAATCATAGTGTAAATTAAGTGAAAAAATCTATCATGAAATAGGGCATGGAAGAGTAGGATAATAAAATATGACAGAAAGGAAGTGAATGTTGGGTTTTCACTTCAGGTGCTACAGGACATGCTAAAGCTCTTTATTCTTTGGTAAAATTTACTTGAAAGTAGATCTGATGAACATGCTATGCATTTAAAAAATGTTTAACTTAACCTTCTAGAGCCCAGTGGTGCAGATAAGGTAGTTATTGTAGAAAGAATATTGAATGCAACTGACAATTTAATCTTTGTATGAATTCCGCAAAGCAAATAAAAAACACAGATTTTAACCGTTTTACTTAGCCTGAAAATATCATGAATGGCCTTAAGCAGTTTTTGATAATGATAAGAACAGACCAGACGGATGAAGTCCTGACAACAGTTGCCAGTAATCTCTGGGTTCTAGAGGGTTAATATACGTTTTCCTGTCAAACTCATAGCAAATCGTAGGTAAGAAGGATATATAGTATCTTTATTCAAATAAGTTCCTATATTTCTTTTAAGTGTTCAACAAAGACCTGTCCGTTGTACGGGAGTTTTTAAAAGAGTAGAAAAAGCGCTAACAGGCTAAGGTTAATAACTTTGTTTTTCGAATCTTGATTTCCTGTCAAATTATAGTATGAAAGTGATATGAGACTGAGAAAGCGGAAAACAGATTCTGCACTATTATTTTTCCTTTATTTAACAAGAAATATATTGAAAAAAGAAACTTAAAGCAGTGGGGCTATATTTGATAAATTATTGAGCAATTACAAATTTATTGTAGCTTTCAAGATAGCCTCTTGAATGTGACACCATCCAGTGGAAATTGTCATGATAGATTTCAACAGTCCTTGCTTGGCAATAGGTCATATCTAGTCATGTCAGGGATAGATTTGAAGAAGGGGGAGGCTTGGTCATTTAATGACAGTAGTGTGCCTCCTATGACTAGCATGAAGCAATCACTATTCACATAGATCTAGAGTCTAGATCTCTAAACAAGCTCAAAATAATTTTTCAGTTGAAATCTTTGCAACCTTTTAAAAATGTCATCTACAATCAATTTACATTAGATCTATGTGAGATGCATATAAAAATTGTGGAGCAAAAAAAAAAATTTCGGAAATTTTTTTTGGTTGTTTTTTTATTTTTGGCATTTTTAGCTTCAGGACCCTCATTCAGCAACTTATTGACAAAAAAACTAATTGAGTGAGCATCCTTAAAAAAAAAAAATAGACACTGTATTTGTGTCTATTTCTGCAACTCCAGCAAATGTCATAAGCCAAGTGCATGACAGAAAGATTTTATCACTACCTGAAATTGGCACAATGTGTGATTTTCGCCAAAATTTTTCACAAATTCAAACCCAGATGCTGATTTTGGAATGCCACAGTTATTTCATTTCTCATACCAGAGCCTTCATATCACTTTTGCTATCTGTCTTCATTCTGTACTGTTTCTTTATGTTTTTTGTTTTGTTCCTAGTTTTCTTCCTAACAGGTTGGTTTTGCCTCACACTTTGTGGAAAATGAAAAGTGCAAATGGACCAAAAAACCCCACATATTTTAAAAAGTCATAACTTTTTTGTTTTTCAAGATACAAAAAAAGTAAAGATATCTTTGTTTTCAGTTCAAAAAGTTCTATCAGAATAGCCAGGCCAAATTAAGGTCACTCTACTTTTCAAAATCACTTTCTAATATCTATAATTATGAAGAACACAAATATCTTTCGCTTTTCTGTTTTTCTTCCTTTCTTTTTTTTTTTTCCTGCACTGTCATGTAATGACAAAAACAGAAAAGTAATGAATTAAGAAAAAAAAAACAAACCAAGAAACAAACAAAAACAACAACACAAAAAACCTTGAGCATTAATAGATATGTGATCAGCTCATCAAGATCCATATTTTACTCTTGGTCCTCTAACTGGTAAGTTAACAAATGTAGTAAAGACCATGTGGGTCACTTGCTCCCCTTTAATGAGCCATTACTTTGAAATGTAAAACACAAGTTAAGGAATTTTTTAAAATCTTTTATCGTAACAGAATGGGCCCTTTTTGTGTAGCTTCAATCTAAAGAAATTCTCTGCTCACTTCTTTCTGTGTTTCTTCCAACAGAATATCTTTCTTCTGCACATCTCCCTTCAGTGTGACCACTTCCTGCTGTAAAACATCCCTCTCCTTGATTATCTCTTCTTGGTGGAACTTGGCATCTTCACAAGCTTTCTCGGCCTATCAGGACAAAAGTCATGAATCCACAGATGACGCACCTTTTCAGAATATCTGCTTATATTCCTGTGCATTCATATAAACAACTTTTTATGACAACTGGACCTCTTAGAATAACAACTGATATCATAGTTTCCCCCAAAGTGTAATTCTTCACAACGTGAGTCATTTGCAGAATACTTTCTTTAATTTACAAATTAGCACTATGCTAAGTTCCTTCCTTGATAAGAACAGAAATAAACACAATGCAATATCCCATTTATTTAAAATCAAAACATGATACTGCAGTCAGTCTTTTTTTAAGTTCTACAACACATAAAACCAAAAAAAAACAAAAACAAAACAAACTTGGTACCAAAGAAATGTTAAGCTCTGTAAAATGTGTAAATTTCCTTTCATTTAAAAATTTTCTTTGTCCATCTGTGAGTTGTTTGCAAACTCAGAATTGAATATTACTTCAGTTCTTGTGTCTACTACATCTCTGGGTGATCTCATCTTGTAACTTCCATCCATTCTCCCACTGCAGCTATTCACACAAATCCTGTATTCCATTTACTCAACTTTCCTGAAGGATTTCCATCCATTCCATACTAAATCTCATCACAAGACAAAACAAACTCTAAATGTTCCCACAAGGAAATTCCTTTCACAACTGATGAGACACAGCATACATGTAACATGCATTTACATTCACATACACACAAGACAAATGTCATGAAGAGCATCACAACAGGGTAAGCTCAGAAAAACTGCAGGACTTGATATGCATACTGCTGGTGGCAAAAATGAATTTCTGTGAATACTTTCCACTAGTTCTTTCATATAAATCAAATGCCCACTTCTTTTGCAATATTTCAATTTATTATATAGTGGATCCATAGTTATCCAAAATTATATTAAGTGTTGCATAGAGTCATCCCAAATTATATTACAGGTTGCAAAGCCATCCTGAATTATACTGACGCACAGAGTCATCCCAAATACTGTAAAGTGTTGCATAGTGTTATTCCCTAAAATGTAAAATGTTATGAGTCAAGACTCCAGTCCATGCTCACCTCCCACTTGGCTTTGGTGATATATTCCACCTGCAGTGCCAGTTTCTCCACCTTGTCCTCCACTTCCAGCCGTTGTTTCTTGGCCTCCTCAGCCTCCTCCCGTTTGCTGGCCGTCTCCACTTTGGCCTGGATCAGCTCTGTATTGATGGCTGCTTTCTCCTCCTCCATACGCTTCAGCTGCTTCTCTGACTGCTGTTTCTCATACTTCACAGGATACAAGGAAAACAAAAAAGATGTAGTTATTTGGCTTTGAAAGCAAGATTTTCCTATATAAAAAATGACCATATTGTACAAAACAGTTATAACCAGAGTAATGAAAAAAATAATGGTAGTTATATAGTGTTCCAAACAAGAATGATTTCCATAGCTGATTCCTAATAACCAATCGAACATGCAGAGATGAGTAATTTTATAAAGTACGCATGGGCACAATAATGACATTAATATTAACATTTTCTATTATTAGATAGACCAACAAAAACTGTGCAAGAGAGTTTTTTTTTAAAAATTGAAATGCTACAGCTTTGGCTCTTTGTAAAATACACAGAAAGCAAAAGCATATAAGGCTGTTTGCTTTTTAAAAGGTTATTGATCTCAAAAGAATTCTGGCAATTCAAAAGATTAAAATATGGAAAGCGACTGTAGGCTACCTGCAGTGTGTCTTTCTCTGCCGTTATCTTGTCCAGTAATTGTTTGTGTGCTGTAGTTCTGTCTTCCTGTTTGGCCAGTTCATCATTGGCATGCAGCAGCTGCTGCTGCAGCTCTCTCACCTCCACCTCCTTGCGCTCTAAAGATTCTTTCTTCTCTGACTCAAACGTTTCTGACTGCTGAGTAATTTTTACCTTTTGTTTTTCTACTGTTGAGTTCTGTGAACCAATCAGTAAGCCAGTAATTTACAATAAATTTATATGTGATATCTGTAGATCAAAATTTTTCTAAAAAAAAAAAAAAAATTCTTCTTTAATACTACTGAACAATAAAGATACTTTCTTCTTTTATTTAATAGCTTCCGACTCTTTGGATAAACTTCACATCTTTTAACTGTTGAATTTTTCTGAAATCACCATTTTCTGCTTCAAAGAATTTTCAAACATGTGAAAAAAATAAATAATGATACTGACTATCCTGTTATCAAAAATAGTTTGTGCAATTTACATCTTTTTCTAGCTTTCGTCATAAAATTAAGGAGCTTAACTTAATTATCAAGCATGCCTCTACAAAATGTGTATGCATGCCACAATTACACTTTAAGACTTTGGCAGCAAAATGCCACCACAACCTTAATATGTGGCAAACAAACAATGCATTATGAAACTGACCAAGACAACAAACAAAAAAAAAAAATGTCTGGCATTATGTGAACATGAACAAAGATCATGAGAAATTTATTTCTATGAATTTGCACCAATAAATTAGAAAAGATAGGCTCTATCAATCGGTAACATGCCATATTCCAAATACTTATCACAGCAAGAACTCACCAATTCCCTAACTTCATCCTGTAGTTTGGCAATTCTGCCCTCAAAATTTTTATTAGTCTCCTGAATTTCCCTGTCCTTCTCCTCCTTAAGTTCCTTGTATTGCTCCTGGGCTTTAGCTAGGCTTTGAGAATAGCTCGACAAGTCGTTTTGTAGATCCTCGATTTTTCTAGAGGAAACAACAGCAGCAGATAGTTTGATTAGCAGAGCTTTGGTAGTCAGGCAAAGAAACTTCTATTGTGACCTAATGTTTTAAGTCAAGTGGGCTGAACTTTTTTAAAAGTCTCATCAGAGACACATAGGTGAGGATATATACGGTAAATGGTGTCATTAAAGATTCAGCATACATAAAATTTAGTTGTTATTACATGTACTGAGATGGAGGACACTTAATTTCAGGGACAAGCGAGTCACTGTGTCTAAAGGAGCTGACAGTATTGGTAGTCTAGAGAAAAACATTAACTTTTCACTGACCACGTTAGATTCAATCCAACTCAGAACTAGAATGATCTGCTCAGTCCAGCTGACTAAAAACATAGGTTTCATAACACTGCAAGACTGTGAAACTTAAAATAAAATACTGACCACTCAACAACAGAAACCAATATTCAAAATAATTGGCTACACCTGGCTTATACTAGTTCACAAGAAAGCAATAAAAAGAAAAATTAGACAGATCAGTTTAGAAAAAAATTAAAAACAAATAAAAATAGCCCATGATAATTTATGAAATAAAAAGAGAAAAACATAAAATAATTAGCAGTATTTTTATCCAACCACAAGTAAAAAGAAAGAGTTAAAATATCAGCCTTGAGTATTACAATCACGAAAGCAAAACTACTACTAACATAAACTTTCAAGCACAAAGGATATCTAGATGACTTAACTATAAATAAGTCAATCCTTAAAAAAGCATACAAATATTCTTACTTGTTCATAATAACAATTAAAGTCTTAAGACAGCATAATTCCTTGAAGAAATACAATTATTTACCAAACATAATTTCTAGGACATTCACACACAGAAGAGATAAGGGTTGCCATGGGGAACACAAGTTTGGTGATCCTTTCATCATATGATCGTCCAAAATTTTCAAGTGCCTTCATATCACATTTCAAAATACATCTCTTAAACTCTTTCTCTACAGTTTTATATTTTTGAAATAGGTTTTGTTTTCATTATGAATGCAACCTAGTTTATGGGCAATATTGTAGAGCTTAGTATCTTATTTTTTATTGCTGGATCATTGCCTGGCACTTTGAATTATGAAAATTATGAAACACATGATTAAAACATTACTAATAGTTAACAACTGTGAATCTGTCTCTTGGCATGTGAAAAATTTCTCTCATCTGTTATGAAGAAAACCGGAAATGATGGGAGGGCATTGAGACAATATAAGGTGGGCTACTAGATTCTCCAAACTGAATTTCATAAGCAATTAATTTAAGATTAGAAACTGACACAGCATTTGTAGACTTGGTGGGATGGATCCCATACTGGTAGAGCTGGCTTTAAAAAAAAAGGGGGCAATAACACAGAACCCGATAATAAATTTTTTCTCTGAGTTATCTTCTAGCCTTCACAACTATTGTTAAACAACTTTATAGCTTGGTCTCATTAAATCCTGGTGATCTCTGTAACTAGATACTTTTTTTTTTCTTTTTTAATCTGACATCCATTTCTCATAGTTTGTGTCTGTAGAGTGTCAATATAATTTGTTGCATTATTTATCGAGCACAAGTAGATGAATTTCTTGTGAGAAACTAGCCCTTGGGCTTTGTATGATAAAGAAAAGATAAAAAAAAGGACAATATTTAGGAACAATCAGTAGGTCTATTTCAGTCATGACATATTCTCTAAGACTTTTTAGAGCCAAACATAACATTCAGCTATTCATAATTCTATATATGAGGTATAGTCAAAAGAGGGAAAAGGCAAATGGCTTGCTGCACGATGTGAAACAGTAACTGTGCTATAGGTGCTATAATACATTTGCATGTTTTGATACTTTCCAATGAAAGGTATTACTCAATCTATTATGCCTTGGTTGTTTCAAATGGTGAAAGAATCAGTCAATGTCAGTATGACAGGGATTACACCACAACACATGCACGCACAACCCACATGGACACTAAAATTCCTCACATGCTGTAAGTAAGGGGAGCAACAGTTATGCTCAGTACTCCCATTCATGTGCCAAACTTTCCCACTCCATACATTATACAAATAGCTGTGTATCAAGTGAGCTCATAAAGCAAATTTCTAGATAAATGACATTCAGTTTCTATGGGAGAAATAATGAATAAGGATAACCAAGTCCAAAGCTTAAAGACCAGAGATATATTTCACTGTTACTTTAAAAAAAAAAACCGAACTGCCATAAACAAAAGAACGACAACATATATGACATATGTTCACTGGTATCAGCAGACTGACAGATTGAGACTTGGCCAATTCTGATCCTATATTCATCATAAGGAAGAGTAAAGAGTGTGGTACTTCATAAAGCAGGAGAGATATGTCCAGCATGCCAGAGACTGACTGTGTTTCAAGACTGGCGTATTCACTGAGCGTAATATTATGAAGATTATTCTGGCCATGTGCTGCCAATGGCTACAAACATTAGACTGTGCAATCTGCATGCAGTAGATAGTCATTGACAAATAAAAATAAAATATCAGTCAGTCTGCATTTGTAGATACATGTATATGCATTAAGGTGGTAAACAATTAATATCTTGTTGCTCAGTAAAACCTCTGGAAATGACTGTACTCTGATATGACATGAAAAAACTCAAACTGATGGACAGATAACAAAATTTCTTCAGCCTGAAGTTTCTTAATTTGAAAGTTTGTCATATACTGTACTAGCATTATCATTATTTTTCAACCAAAAATTCACAATATTTGTACCAACACCACATCTTTAGTATCACCTTGCTGTTAAGCACAGGAAAACAGACAATGAATACATATGACAACCATGAACAACACATACTTGATTTCTGGATTCTTATAAAGAACCCATTATGAGATTTGAAGGTGGATTTTTTCTTCTCCAATCAGGTAATATATATACACTGGTCTCCGCCTAAGAGACAAAAAAAACAGGCCCTTAGGCGGACTGAAAAGTCACGCAACCCGTCTGAGCACAGATTGTCTTACTATTATGATAAGTTGATCATGTGTGTACCGTTAGTTAAAGATTTATCCATGCAAATAATGCAGCCTTCTTCCCTGTGTGTGTGTTATCATTAGATCTAACAACTTTTGATCTTTTTAAGCATGCAATTACATCAATACTACCTAGCGTTTAAATGTCAAGTGAATTTTCACTTAACGGTATCACTGTTGAAAAACATGATAATCACACGACTGACTCGAGTGTTTCCTAGACCAACCGAAGTAGCAAAACAACTGACCAGCCAGGAGGCTAAACTTATTCCTCCTTATGCACAGAGCCAATCACAAGTGCTGTCCCATGGGTTGTCAACCAAAGAAATGCTTACGGGTTAGTCCACAGTGTGGCCTAGGCAGTCATACATCAACCATCACTTCCACTCCTTTGTCTACCTGTTCTCTGTACCCCCATCCCCATTTTACTGCACATCGAGCACTCAAGTGGACAGTATGATTGAAATTACACCATAAGTACTTGCGTGTCCTGGCCCGACACCAGGCTCTTAGGTGGAGGGTTCTTAGGTGGAAACCACTGTATATATTACTGAACCTATTATGTTTTTCATTGTCAAATTCTTCTCTTCATAGATGTATAATTTTTCCAAAATGGCTTTACTTATACTGCCCATCTATGTTGATGACAAGCTCGATTCAATGCATGCAAAAACTCTGAATTTAGATCTTTCTTCATCGTAACTGCATACTTTGCAAATACACTCTTTTAGGATCTATTGATATCATGGTATCTACTTCCTATGGTACAAAAGCTGCATTCAGGCTATGTAATTTTTTAATGCATTCATGATTGTTATAACTATTACAGTTTTTGTCCTTAGTTATAAGCAATACTTTTTCAATAGAGTATATTTTTCTAGATTGAGGGGAACACCAAGTAAAAACAAAATTTCCATTTTCTTTATATCTAACAAGAATGAAATATTTGAAACAAAAATGACAACAGCATGAGACAAGGATCTCTAACACTCATCCATATCAATGTAATGTATTTGTATAATTTCCAGCAACGTTAAAAAATATATAATTATATAAATTAGGGTAAAAAAAAAAGCATCTTTCCATATCCACTTTTCTAATTAAAAAAATGAAAAGAATCGCCATGATCTCAAGGTCTCCTATATGACAGAGAATGTTTTTACTACTTAAAACTCATTCTTGGGTAAATAACAAATTCTGAAGCTATGCATCTGTTTATAAATGTCAAAATATTCTATTCAGTTGCTTAGATCAACAATGCCAAGGGCAGCAAATCACTGGGCTCATATACAAATTACAATAAAAAAAAAAAAAGATCATTCTCAGAGTGTGAGGAGAAACACTCTATCCTGTTAAATATGATATTACCCTCTGGCCAGAGTTGCTACAAATAACTGAGCATCACTTTACCTGAAGAGACAGTGCACAGAAATTCAAAGGAGATCATCACACAGTGAGAGGATATCAAAACACAGTTCATACATAGGAAAGAATCATCCACATATCAACGAGTCAGCAAACTGACATAGAGACAATGAGCAATCTATCACTCGCAGGTCCAATATAAGTCTTTTGAGGAATGTTTCCACCAGCACCACCATTATACACAACAACGGAAAGTGTTAGTATGTCCCACTGGTGAAAATGTGAAAGAATTTCAAAATATACACTAAAAAAGAATAAGAGCAAAAAAACAAAAGAAAACTAAAACACAAACAAAAAAACACATACACAATCAATATCAACTCACACATTCAGAATGCTTTCAAACCTGCAATTATCAAATATCAAAGATAACTTCTTTTCCCCTTCCTCACCATTCCTCCTTACATTTGTCTTTATTTCTTTTAAAAAAAAAAAAAATTTCTCCCCTTTATCATAATGGAATATTTGTTCCATAATAATTGTCATGGATTATTAGTGGAAATCATGGAGTATATCAACAACTACGTCTATTGTCTACCTAACTGGTAACTTTTTTGACTCGATCATTTCAGAATCTTGAGAAAATCAAGATAAAAGAAAAAAAAAAAAAAAAGAAAAAAGAAATAAACTAAGCTTGGCAACTCAATCATAACGAGAAAACAAAATGCTGAAAAAGACATCTAGGGACATTAAAATAAAAACCACAGTATAACATCTTCCAAACAATCTTGATATTGTTTCTTTTCCTTTTTTTGTTTTGTGTTTGTTTGTTATGTTTGTTTTTTTTTATTGACAACAAGAACATATTTATTCATAATGTGATCAATGAATCAATAAAAAAAAAAGCAGATGAGAAGGAAATGCATGCAAAACAAATTGTTTATACAATTTAATTTTCAGGCAAGGATAAAGAAAATATCTAGGGGTACAAGGTTATGAGGATAATAAATGCAAATCCATCAAACTGACTAGAGAACGTCGTGAGAAATAAACTGATTCATCTGGCCTCCTGTATCAATGACAGTTTTCAAAAATTCAACATAAAGCATACTATCAGAGCACTCTTTCATAACTTTTTGTGACAAATTTCCTTTTCTGTTAAAAATTAATCCAGATAGGCAGACTGATTCAAACAGTAAGCTAGAAACATGATAAATTCAATTGCATTCCTTTCAAAAGTGAGACAACAGTTGTGGTGTTTTTGTCAGATCAATAAGAAGACTATTGTATATTGACAGCAAATGAGAGTCAGTTTGATGGTGGTGTTTGCGGTTATGAACAATACAGTAAAATCATATATTCTTTGCTAGGAAGTCAAAACCTTTCAAGAGAAAGATAAAACATAATCATGCAATCTCAACTCTAGTGACAAAATGATGAGACAATTAAAAGAATGTACTGATTAATGAGACAAAATAATTTACTGAGAATGATCACCAAAACCATGTACTTGACTAAAATTTGAGATATAAGAATGTGTCAACTGAAGGGCAGACTTTATTGAGAACTGAAATTTATTATAAAGTGAAGAAAGTTGCAAAAGAACACAACTAAATGTTGATACTCACAGTCACAAAATTTAACTAAGGATTACAACAAAAATGGTAGGAAGTTTGTTTCGTTAAATTCATTTTTTCTTCTTCCACATTTCACTATGACATTTGGTTCCAATGGAAACATTTCCAGAAATAGAACCATTACACAGAATTTCAGGCTGTGGCCATCCATAGTGGTTCTTCACCTTTTTTTTTTTCACTTCTTGTTCTTGAAATATTCTCTGTCTCATGAAAGGTTTTGATAGCAAAACAATAGGAGTGGCAGCTACATGTGTGTGTCCGGATAGGAGGCTGCATAAAGTGAAGGTAAGATGGAAAGAACTGAGTATATTTCTTCCTTTTGACGTCATGAAACCCATCAAAGATCAGACATATTTGCAATACAATGAACATCTTCAAAAGAGAAAGTCTTCACTTTTTTTTTTCTTTGCAAGATATTTATCGATAAAATTCTTAAAATGTCTTTATGTTATAATTGTAACAGAGGTGGTATTGGTAAATTATCTGACTAGCAAATCACTACAAAAATCACTTCAGCATTTGATGAAAATGGTCAATTCAATATTTTATCAGTATTTTCAACTATAAATCATAATGAAATCAACATTTTTGGATAGCTGAAGTGACAGTTTTAAAAGAAACTAAAAAAAAATGTTAAAAAAAACAAAAAGCAATTTTTATTACATACCAAATAATCATACTATTCACTTATTTTGTATCTCTGCAATAACGGAACAGTTATCCTATAAAATGTGATCATTCTCTCTGAATTTCTCATAGAATTTGATTTTCCAATCGGATAATTTGGTCTTGATGGACATTCAAGCTAAAGTTACAAATATGCCTGATCTTATGCTGCTTTCAAGACAATGTGAAACAAGGCTGAGAAGAGATGATCAGTGGCAGTAAACTAACCTATTCCTCTCTGTAAGCTGATCATTTAGAGCAGCCAGCTGACTCGAGCTGTCCCCAGAATTTTTCACCAGTTCCGACAACTGCTCCTCCTGTTATCATCAATCAGAATGATGACCATGATGGGTACGACACACAACAGTGAAGAATTTGGGGGAATGGAGAGAGGATGAGAATGTGAGAGAGACAGAGAGAGAGAGAAGAAAAGAGATCAGTAACAATGAAGAGGTTGGTGTTTGCTCCAACATTCCATCAAACAGACACAAGTTATACGCCATGCTAGTGAAGTGTGATGAACACTGGTGCTGTCAAAAAATGCTAACAACAGTGAGAGCTCCTGCCGCCATTAGATAGTGACAGTCAGTTTTCCTTCACAAAATTTATATTTTTCTTCTTGTCTATAAATCAGAAATTAAGCAAATGCACTTTTTCTTTTTTTTTCAGCGATTTGAAATCAGCAGCAAACGGACTTGAAACACAATACTTACCATAAATAGTGACTCATCTCTGTTCATTGTCAAACTGATGCTCCAATTTCAAGACTGAAAACTGGCTGTAGCATTTACGTGTGTCTCATCCTATTTTCTTAAACTTTATCATAAAGGTTTTAAACCTCTAGCAAATTTCAATGTCGAACATATGCATATAGCTGTGTCCTAGCATTTTGTCTCCGCATATGATTTTTAAAAAATTATCATACTGAAGAAATCCCCTGATCCCTCAAATGACATACAACAGCACTGGGAAGAAAAAAAAAAAACGGACAGTCAATGTTCACTAAACTAATATAACAACACCCCATGTGAAAAATGTGACAACAGTGTACACTGCGAAAATTTAAAAATGCTGCTTTCACCACAATAAAGAAACTGATTATGTGACAGGTCAGTGTCAAACCAGATTCTCTTAAATTAAACTTGTAACGATTTAACTCTTTGTGCTAATTGCAGAAAAATTCAGTTAATTTACAGCACCTTACAATACCCCTATTGATGTAGAATGTTTAATTTCTCACATTCAAATGAACGATATATGCTTATAAGCTTATACGCTGAAACTATGAATGATAAACAATGATCAAAATCCTCTTCTCAAGAACTGAAAATAATTCCCCTAACTCTGGTCTCTTTAGTTTCCAGCTATAATACAGTGGAACCTCGGGTTACGAACAGCTTGGTTTACGAACAAATCTGTCTATGAACAAGCTTTGCAACAAATTCTACCTTGATTTACAAACAATGATTCAAAGTTGTACTTTGTCAAGTACACATGTCAGCTTGGTGCGTTATTATGTGTTCTTTCTTGATATGTTCGCATTGCATATATATATTTTAGCCCCAATTAAGCCACCAAAAAAAGGAAAAAATTTTTTATTGAATTCAGTGTTACAGTGTACTTTTTCTCTCAAAAATTAAGAATACATATGCATGCATTCTAATTTAACTGTATATTCTTCACAAAAGAAATATAAAAAATAATAATAATAATAAAACACTTAAAATGTAAAAAAATACCACACGTTTTTCTGAGACTGAAACGGATTAACTGTATTTACTCTAATTTCAATGTTTCGGTTTATGAACTGAGTCCCTGAATGATTAAGTTCGTAACCCTAGGATCCACAGTATTTTTGACATGTATGTTTTTTTTTGTTTTTTTTTTTTACATGAAGGAGAGAATGATATTGTTTTTTATACATGTAACATATATAGCTTGCTACTTGACTATTTAAAATAAAATTTAAAATATTTAGAATATATCCAACATTATAATTATAGTCTAATAACTACCTTGGCAGGAGCTCTTCTCTTGCAAGCACATGAATTAAAGTTAGAAATGAGATATGAGATTATCATCAACTACTGCTGCTGGAGTCATCATCATCATCACCATCATTATTTCCTTCTCTCTCTCTCAGACCTGCTCATATCTACTCAGAGAAAGTGGGAGACTTCCGAGAGAGGAAGTAAAAAATATAGTAACATTTAGGAAATCGAAATACAAAGAGGCTGCAACAAAAGTTATTGTTTCTGAACTCATTCTCCTTCAAAGTTCCCCTCCCAGAATTCTTATAGTTTTACCTGCAAACTCAAGACAGGTACAAAAACAATGTACATCAAGTAACAAACAATTGTCCTGAGCTTCTTCATCGAGCGATCTGTAATATAAATCCTACATCTCCTGATCAAATCAATAACCAAGAGCTTTTTAAATCCTCATAAGGTATAACTCTGTCTTTGGACAATTTTATTCTAAATAATTTCAATGCGGGTGGGGTTTCGGGGGGATGGGGGTGGGGGGGGGGGGGGGGTACGCAGAGGAAGGGGGCAGGGGGGTACGCAGCGGAAGGGGGCGACACACAATGGCCTCTCCTTCTTTCAAGAAA
>JBCEWB010000002.1:668074-688104 GCA_039654565.1 Peronia peronii
TTTCCTGCAAGATAACTGGTTAGGCTTAGTGAAACTGCACTTAGTGGAAAAGACCTTATGACATCGATTTTTTCGATGTTCATGTGGCGCTCCTCCCCTTAATGGGAGCAATAACTGTGAAAATAACACATCATCTAAAACTTACATCTCCTTCTTCTTTGAGCACTTCCTCTTCCAGCTGAAACTGTAGATCCTCAACTTTCCTGTAAAATGATTCAAACAAGCAAATCAACCTGAAATACCTTTTTGACATAGTTGCACTGCAAACATCTTTTTTTTTTTTTAAGTTCCACAACGATTTTAATTTTTTTTTTTTTTAATTTAAAAAAAAAAGAATTTTTAAAGGCTGTCATAATTTCAAGCCAAAATTTTGCTTTTCCTACACTTTTTCCATGTCCAGTAAGAACTGGGATAAATGGTTTCTACTGTTCGTTTAATGTCTTACCCTCTGATTATCACAACAAGAACTGACAAGAATGAAAGTAAATCAGCTGATTCAACATGAAACACTGTACTATCATACAAAACCCTCTCCAGCACTTCATTCTATTATACTGTCAACAGTATTTTCTTATATAATCATCAATGTCAACTAGGAAACCGCTTTTAAAAAAAAAAAGGGGGGGGGGGGGGTGGTCCTTACCTCTTTTCTTCCTCTAAGAAGGCTATCAGTTCCTGTTTCTCATTCTCTAGATCAGCTACCATTGTCCTGTATTTGCTAATTTGTTCCTCAGCTTCTTGCCTGAGTCGCTCTTGATCTGACTTCATGGAGCTAAGCTGTCCTTCAGCCTGTTCAATGGTATTGCATATTCCAACTACATGTGCATTAAAAATATCTCAAAGAAACAAAACCAAAGATCAAGCAATTCAGTTTGTATCGGTTTTAAACTACTTTGACATTACCAGAGGCACAATATTATTAAAAACTCAAAATCCATAAGGGCTAAAAAAAAAAACAAAAAGAAACAAAAAAAAAAACACCCTCAATGATATTTCAGTGATAGAATGATGTGCAATGTGCAAGCCATTTCTGGATTCCAAAGCAACTTAAAATAATAGGAAATAATGTAACAAATTCATATTTTTCTGACTTTCATGTTATCTTGTGCTGATAGCACTTTCTGAGTGTGTGATAACTAGAGTGAGAGTCAGTCTCTGTAATCATTGATGGTTGCCGTTATTTTCTTATCACACTGTCAAATCTTGAAAAAAGAGTGACCAGCCTCAGAAACCCAATCATTTAAAGTGCTATGTTTGGCGGTGCTTAATACCCGAACCAAGGCAGACAAACTTTAATGAAATCTCAATCATGCAAATAATTAACATGAATCATGAGATATGTGCCACACAACAACACTATTCCATTTTTCACAAAAAATCTGATATGGTGTGATATCTCAATTCATTGAGTCCGGTCACTTGCAGTCAATTTCTTTAGCATGGGAAGTCAATGTACAGACTCAGCACTAGTAAGATGGTGATTTTTTAAAAATAAGTCAACATTTTTAAGCTAGCTTTTCTCAACGTTTAATGATTTTCTATTTCAAGACACTAGCTTAAAGACCTGTTCTGCATTCTTTCCAAAAACATTTCCAATTGCAACAGAGGTCCAAATGTACCTCTAGATCTAAACTGACTGCAATCTTGAGTGAACCTTCCCACCATTCCTCTACATGACTGTAAAGTATTTATTATAAAAATCTAGTGCAGCTAAATGTTCTCTGACTTATCACAAACAACATTCATTTATGAGTAGATACGACTTTGGGCAATTGCTGCTGGAAATCAAATGCCAAGGCTTCAACCAATTTCACCTGTGCTTGCTATTATCATCTAAATACTAACATGCGCACTAATCTCAAATCTCAATTATTTTTGTTCTTTTACTCTGTATGACACTGATTTTTTAACAGTTCTATGAGGACTACTTTATAATTTTTAAAAATTTCATGATAGTATTTAATTTTGAGAGAAAAACTTGCAGGACAGCCTTTCAGTGTGGGAAAAAATCCGCCCAAGGCAAAATAAAAAATTGCAGACAAATGAGTAAAAACTTGCAGCTTCCATGAAACTCAAACCTGGTGCGAAGGCGAAAGTCTTTACAAATGGTACAATTTTGGATTTGTGAGATGGCAGAAACAAATCTTAAACTTGGACTCATATAAGTCTGTTATTCAGCATTAAGGGTTTCAATAAAAAGACTCAACCTTGCCGTAAAGTTTTCAAACTCTGGTCTGTGTAAAACCGGCAGATATGTGACTTATTTGTGCTCTATAAATCCATACCTCGTCAACATGTGCCGCTGCCCGTGCGACTTCTGATCTCTCCAAATCTCTCTCACGCAGCAGCTGTTCTATATGCTCTTCTTTCTCCTTCAAGGCTTTCTAGAATTGAGATAGGGCAACATTGTATCTTTTCTCTTTTACTTAAATGCATTCCACATCACTAAATCTTTAACCAACGGTTTCACAACTGTCTGATATTCATATCTTGAATTATAGCACTTAAGGCCACAGAAAGGAAGAACTAAAACTGCAAAGCAAAAATGTGTATGTACATACCACATTTCTTAAAAGAAGTCTGAAAAAAAAAAAGGAAAAAGAAAGAAAGAAACGAAAAGAGCTAAAATAAAAACAAAAATTAAATACCAACAGAAGCAGCAGCTATATACGTTTAGAGTATAAGAAACCCAGATACTTAGTGGCAGTGTTATTTCTGATTACATAATATGCAAAGGAAAGAGAAAAACCGAACTCAGTGTGAAAGTGATTTGTAAGGCAAACCACACAAACTAAAGAAAATGAGTAAAGTAAGAAAATAATAATTATAATGTTCATTAACAAATGGCTGATGAAGCATTAATGATAATTATAATTCCCAAAACCAAATCTGACAATGATTATTTTTTGTATTACATGGCTATATGACCTTATCCCTATAAAATCATCTACAGTCATACTTAATTAAGGTCAACCCTCAGGACCAAAAAATTATTGATTTCAAACAAGGCTGACATTAATCAACACAAAGATGTAAAGACCATAACATAATGGGACTGCCAAAAGAAGTGGATTTCAAGCAAGAATTTCCTTTAAGCAAGTTGACTTCCATGTGGACTGAACTGAAGAGCAATTAATTGTGGAGAGTGGTTGTAAAATATTCCCACCAGTCTTCACCCAAGAACTGCGAACCACATATTTATACGACAGGTAAAGCAAATTCCTGCATGTGACGCCTGTGTTTATTCGTGGGGGCTCCTCGTTGCGCTGTGATATTCCTCACCATGTCACTTAAACTTGGGGTTTATCAGCTTCAGTTTTGTCAAATTATCGCCATAATAAGTATGCGCAGTTCAACAGACACTCCTTCACAAGGTAAAGGAAACTTTACCTACTAGAACAGTGAGAAATTCAGTGAGAAATTCCATGTTAAAAAATGAATCCTCTAGAACAGAAGAGAAGAACAGAAATCAAAGGCCACATGGCCCACTCAATTCCTCTCAAGTGGTCCAAACTGACAATCAAAAGAAAGTACATTATGATGTGAGAGAGTATCAAATACTTGTAGTCAAGCTGTCGAGAGTACAAGTGGGCTATAATTGCCATGAATGAAAGCTAAAGTAGCCTATGTATCTATTAGTTTATATATCAGATAGCTCTCTTGTGCTCTCACACTGTGCCATCTGTAGATCACTTGTCTTTGTAGTCAGTGCTGCCCCGTCAACGTCAGCTGGTCTGATCTAATAAGAATAATCTAAGTCCACGTGGTCACAGGGATGATAGCTTGCAGTTTACACTGAGATTCAATAATCTAAGCGTAAATACGCCCTTATGTGAAGTGGTTTTGTCCAAGCAGTTACATCAGGGTATGAGCAAATCTTTAATGGGAATGGTCTGTGGGACGAGGGGTGATAAAATTGGCACCCATATGAAACTGACATGTCTTTGCAAATACAATCCCTTCTCCTACCATTGGCTCATTGCAAATATTACTACATATGAAGAAAGGGTGGAGTTAGGCAGGGGAGGGATTAGAAAAAGACATTGGTCAGCAAGTTGGTCAAACTGGGCCTGCATTGTGTCACTCCAAAGCCAAGGTGGAGTCTCTATTGCCAGAACAAACACCCTGAGGCTAAGTACTAGCGCCGGGATCCAGACTGACAAGCTTGGCAAGGCGCGCCGCAGGGCGCTGTAGCCCTTAGGCTGGGTCGCAGTTCTAGAGTTAACATCCCTTCCCATACAAGTTTGTCTATTTCAAATTTTTCCTTTCCATATTTACTAGTGTTATCCTGTTTGCTGAAATTATTTTTGCACCATGAACAGAATGTAATGCAAATTTGAAGAATCTTGAACAATTAAGTATTGGCTCATTTATTATATATATCTAGATCTAAAATACTGGTATAAAAACAGAGTAAAAAAAAAAATTAAGTATCACATTATTTAGGTTGGTGTGAGATTTACAAGTGTTTAAAGAAAATTTTAAGGACTGAAACCCACTCATTAGCATTAGAGAAATTTTGTTCCATAATCTTCTTGCCAGAAAGGTCCTAATGTCTACTCAAATTCAAGGATGACCCAGCAATCTGATATTCATGCACATACTCTGACCCCCCTCCCCACCTTTCCTCACTTTCATCCTGATTTCAATCTAAAAAAATATTTAAAAATAAAAGCATGCTATCTCTCTCATTCCCAAACTCAGTAGAAGTCGTAAGTGATTTTGCAAAAAAGTCAGTTACAAATGTTTCATCTCCAGTCTATAGTGCAACAAATAACAGAAAGCAATCAATTTAACTTACAAGATTTTAAAAAAATGGATATCATCTGGAAAGTAAAACAAATATAAATGTGAGGAAAAAACAAAGATTTCTTACTGAGCCAAACCCAAATTCTACTGGTGGAGAAAAGACATTCATTGAACTGACAGGAAAGAATATTAAAGCATGTTTACACAAATCTTCCAATTGAAGAAATTATAAAATCTATTAGCCTTTGTCATTTGTAGGAAGCAAGGGAACAGTTATCATAGAACTGAAAAAGTGAAGATGGTGGTGAGAAATTCTCATTTTTCTAGCCTGACTCCCCAAGGCTGGCTACTCACCTGCAGGGCTGCAGTGGTGGCAGACAGATTAAGAGTGCTGGGCCTTTGTCCCGTTTTTGATGCCTGTGCGGTGGGTGTTAATCAAACAGGTTAGCCACTAGGATTTGGACTGAGTTCAGTATTTACAAAAAATCAAATTTAAAAAAAAAAAAAAAAGAAAAGGGGGCAAAGCTCAGCATATTTTTAAACTATTCTATGTAAAGCTGAAAACCTTTTCTGTTGATTCCTATTCTTTCTTTTGGCAATTTCCTCCTGGTGTGACTGATATACACGTAGTTTGTTCTATTGCTTTTTTTTTTTTTTAATGATCCTAAAATGTTTAGTATTGTTAACATAAGAAAATGATTTCTCATGCTGCTGAATGCAACTAAATCTAAGTCTGTTGAGGAATCAATGTCCTTGCTTTAACAGCTATATATATTATCCTGATGACAATTACTGGGACAAATGATACTGACAGTTTCCTAGAACCAACAGAAAAAGGTTTCATCTTTTGTTGTTAAGAGCACAGTTCAAGGGAAGGTGATCTTAAATTTGCCCTTTTCAATTACTATGTTGGTGAAAAAAAAAAATCAAGTATCACACACATGTGAAAATAACAAGAAATAAATTGCTGTGCCCAGCTCTGGGTAAGTTGGGTGATCTGGCTAACTGACTATATAACAGCACGGCTTTGTTAGTTTCTGGATGTGGCACAGTGTTAGGCATTCTCACTGAGATCTATATTCATACTAAGTGTGATATCTGAAGTATGGCATATATAGGGAGTATATAAAGAAAGACCCCACATGGCAAAGGAATGATAAGACAGGTAAGAAAAACCTAAAATACTATTTCGCATAATCATATTTTTGGTCACTTAATTTCACAATAGCATTAATGCCTCAAATAAAGTATTGGCTTTCATATGTGCTGATAGATTCCAGATTGAGGAGGATTGGATGCTTGATATGACTTTCATGTTTTTATTCTTAAACTTTAAACCAATTTGGGTTAGATCACCTGAACTATTTATAAATAAATTTGAAATTAAAGTTAGCAGAATGAAAAAAAGCTGAAAAAAATCCTTATTCACTATTTGTTTCTTATTCAAGTTTATCTCATTTAGATGACCATGAACCAAATATGTGATATATGTTTTTTTCCTCCTCCTAGAACAGAAAATGAGCCATCAGCAAATGAACTCTTAAATAAAACCAAAAAATGTGAACCTGAACCTAAGCATGCAAAAAAGGTATATTTTAGCATGCTAGCTGAGATAAGATGAAAAGAAAATAGAACCTGCAGATTAGAGTTTATATCCTGCTATTGTTATGTCTATATTTCTTACCACTGAATTGAATATCTGAATCACATCTCTTGGATAAGGTTACCATGTTCTCTAGTAATCTGTTGTTACATATGTTTCTAATCTAATATACAATTATTATAGGAAGATTACATAGATGGAATACTGAGCGAAGACATGTTCTGATCATGGAAATAGATGGAATACTGAGTGAAGACATGTTCTGATCATGGAAAATGACATCTGATATTGTTCATACTATTCTCTAACAGTCTTTTTCCCACAGATCCTTCTTATGTACAACAGTTTGATGTATGACTATCGAATTTAAACTGCCTATTATGTGATGATGCGTCTGACTATATGCATGTGCAAGTATAATGATTCACTGATAATTCAATAAATATACTGGGTATCACACTAAGCATTTTTCATATTAATATACTTTTGCATACTTTGTGAAAGTGATTTTATGATCTTATAAGAGAAGTGCAGTGAGCAGTGATATCAAACTACAGAATCACACCTGGAAAACACTAACTTATATGACTAACTGTTAGTGAATACATGCTTGTTATCTGGGGTTATGGTTAGTAACAAGCCTACTACAATGTCCAAGTATCTGCTATTTTATTCAGAATGGCTTTTGTCTAAATGATGCAATTCATAATGTATTTTCTTCATATCACATGGCAATATAGATTACGAACACACATATGATTACACTTTTTTCATGTGTCTGACAATTATACACTTTGATTTGAAATCTTGCCATTCTACATAGAATTTTGACCATAACATCTAGAGCTGGGTTGCTGATGGCCAGACTTCATTAAGTCAATTACTTTCACTTTGAAAAACTGACTTTCACGAAGTACAAGATTGTATGCTCACTGATCTTCTCAATGATACCTACCTATAATCTCTTATAGCTTCTTACAACAAATCCAAAAATAGGAACACAGGTCAGTGAAATATTTGTACAACATTCAAAACACAAAGAACAAGACCTAACCAAGTACATGCAGCACACTGAAGCAAGACAAATGTGCTAAGCTTTTGTTCTGAATGAAATCTGTGTGACGGTGGTCTCTCATTTTTCTTTTTTTTTTCTTTTAGTTGCTCATTATAGCGAATTGTCAACAATGCTGAAACCAAAATGCTCAAGAACTATCAGCAATAGCAAAAGCCATTCAAAGACATACTAATCATGGATGAGAAAAGAATGAAAAATGAGGAGATGAAATTAACAGAACGACAATGAAAGGTGTTATGGAATGGACAAGTGAAAACCCATATCTGCTGAACTAACACATTAAACAACCAAAAACACTAAAATCTAAAGTGTTTTCCACTTCGCCCAAAATACTTATATGCAAGAGGAGAAAATTCAATTCGAAGCCGTGAAATGGAGGGGAAACGAGCTACAACAATTCAAATAACAACTACCAATGGTAGTTTTGATTTTTACAAGTCTTCCTAGAGTGCATCCATACAAGCAGAGAAAAAAAAAATTTGCCAAATTTCTATAACATGGGGTCCTTTCACTTTTCGTTCTCAACCTCCTGCATGAACTTCAATGATATGTGATAATCCATCTGTGCACTGATATGGGACTCCATTGATACACTCAAAGGTGCATTAATATGACACTCCCATTCAATCAGTGATACCAGGCAATGGCCAAATGTGATGGAATGGAGTGATCAAATGTGACTGATTCATGCACACTGGTGTTAGTGCACAATGATAAAATACAAGACAATAATTTCTATGACTGGTGTTAGCATGAACTGAACATCATGTGTGAAACTTGAGTACAGGTGAAATGGGCTGACATGTGTATAGAATATGGATAGAGAAAATACAGTGAACACATATCCTCAGTGGAGAACAAAGTCATCCTCAGACAATTATTCTTGCACACGTTTCTGCCAACCTCTGTCACTTTCTTTCACTATGTCTTGCGCCCAGAGAAAATGAGTCGGAATCATTCTGGGCGATCGTGAGTTACAGTCGTTTTTAACTATTTTCCAACTCAGATACCAAGTTTTTCTTTTCAGGTTAGAAAAGGTTGAATTTTCATTCTGTGGAAAACAAATAGAACATTTTGGTATCTCAGTCGGAAAACAGTTAAAAACGGCCTTAACTTGAAATCTCCCCATCAACTTCCAACTCATTTGCCCTGGGTGCAAGACATATAGTAGTAAGTTCCCTTCACTGACCTTGTGATACATCTTTCCTAACAAGAGATTTATAATTCAAGGACATCAATTACGAAAATTAAAAACTGTGCACTGGTAAAATTATGGCATATCCCAGCTTTGCATGGTGAAAGATAAGAGTTCAAGGAAGGAGAATATTTATGTCTACTGCTGATTCTAACAATTCATAATTTCTTCCATGATTCGTGGCCAAATGATAATTCGACAAACACATTTCCAACTATTTTGAAATTTACACACATTTCACCTTTGTCAGTGAAAGTGGTACTTTTTGCATCCAAGTTCATCACTAAGACACAAAAATTATCTTGGTGCACCTTTCAAAAGCACCTCAGAGTTTGTTCTGTGAAAATTTAATTCTTTCTGCAGTATAAATTTCATATTTATTGAAGGGAATTGACTAATATCAGCCAAAAGGTTTCTCCACTGAGGAATTTAGCTCCCAAGGGCAGGTGATAGTGTAAAGATGATAATAACACAAAAAGAAATGATATGCACAAAACAAACAAAAGAAATGAATACTTTTTGCATGAGATTTGCTCGAAGGGAAGACTGAAATAAAGTAACATAAAACGATCAACATGATGTTGAAGATGACAAGAATGATGACGATGAACAATTTTTTTTAAACTCAGAGCCCTAGAATGTTTGATAGAATGTTTGTATTGTGTATGAGAGATAAACTGCCTCCGAGGTGGACGAATGGTGTAAGACAGATGAATGGATGTAATAAACGAATCAATATAATAAACTGTGTATTCATTATCTCTATTCTACCAGTCTTTTTTCTTTTCTGTTACAGATTTCATCTCTTCTTCTTTAAGTTTTTTTTTTGTTTTTTGTTTTGTTGTTTTTCTTCCATTGGAAAAGAGATCACTCTGATGATTCCAAACATAAATGCACAAACACACACACAAAAAAATACCCATAATCAGGCTAGAGACAATGATGTAAGACAGAGAAGAAAATGATAATAAGGACTAACATTTAAATGAGGTAAAGAAGACATGAAGTTGGTAAAAAAATGTAACATCTAAGGCATTAATGACAATGTGGCACTTAAAGCTACTGCCTTATGTTAAGTTAGTCTCTACTTCAGCTACTCTCAGAATGACCTCTCATGGTAATTTGGAAACAGATTTGAGTGAGACAGGAATATTATTTGTCTAAAGGACATAGTAAATATCAAGTGTGTTCAAAACAGAGGGATTTCTGACATGAAGATAAATAGGAAAAACTGAGGGAGAAATTGAAACAACAAAACTCTTAAGTCTTGAATCGAACAATAGTGTCTCAGAATACTCATGAACCTAAAGGCAGAATGCTGTTAACTACGCTATTCCTCCTGATTACATTCTTTTTTTTTCTTTTTTGTCCCTAAACCCTCAGATAATGACAGCACTCATGTTCAAATTCAATTACTGGACATCTCTTTTTTTCCCCCCATTTTTCTGTCCAAAATCCTCATTATATATAACTGTTCAGGCCTGCTCATTAAAAAAGCTTGTTTAAAAAAAAAAAAGCCTGGCAAAGGATGTACTATAAAGACAACAACTTATTATTAATTCTTTTTAATTCCTTTTCTTTTTTTTTTTTTTGCCTGGATGAAAACACTTCATATTCCAAAGATATAGATGTATGATTTGCCATGATAAGAAAAAAGGAATTTAAAAGAATACACGATGAGGTAAGTATGTCAAAATAACCAACTTGACTCAAAAGGTACTGAACAGAACTAACTGAAAATGCATTCTCAATCATTCCTCCAAAACATACAGTCACATCAGTAAGCAACAACCAAGCAAAGGAATACTGCAACACTAGCTCAGGCAGCAGCCTTTAAAAAACAACAATAAGCCAGATGTTTCCAATATCCAACTGGGAGATGAGAAATAAAAGCAAACTATCCTCCTTTTGTGCAAGTTAGTGGGGGGAAAAAAAACAACAACAAAGTTAACTAAAGATCTTCCAACCACTTTCTCACATTGTCTACTTGATTTAAAAAATTTAAATCAGCTATGATAAACCCAGGCCTCGGCAATACTGCTCGCTCAAAATTATTCTAATCATATCTAACCTTATAACATTTCAGTTCTGAGTTCATAATTATTTATCTTAGAAATGTTTCATACAAAAACGTTGCACTTATCACGATTTTTTTTCCCTCCGAGTCTCAGGAGAGGCACGTTCTCTCGAATATATACATCAACTTTAAATCAATTAATCTTTAATTAAAGTAGATCTGGAGCTTGTGCCACCTTCTCAAAAGACTGACTTCTTATAAACTTTCACGTTGACCAAACTATCATACTTTCCTATCGAACAAATAACTAAAGGGAAAACACATCAGTACAACCATTTACTATATTTCTGTCTCTTTTTTCATTTCTTCTTCTGCTAGCTGACCCTCACTGAACTTACAACTGACTTGCTTATCTCTATTTCATCTTCAACTGTTTAATTCTTCTTTCCAATAATCATTTGCAAAACATGTTATCCTTGCCCAACAACTATGGCATGACACTACTTGAGATTGGCCACACAGGAAGTGACAAAACTCTACTAGAAAAAAATGATGAAGAATATGAAGTAATAGCTCTAACAATGCACACCAAAGCAAGGATCACTGTTCAAAATGACACACAAGCTACCACAAAGCTTGTTCAACCATTACATAACATTGTTACAGAAGACAGAAAAACTGAGACTGTATGCTCTGAGTCTTCAAAATCTGAATTCTGGGATGATTTCTTCACAAAATACACAAAGTATACTGTGTCAATTCTTTTTGGCAGCTTTACATGCAACTTTAACAAATACAAATATGAACAAACTTTGTGGTGTTTATACCAGATCTTATGAAATGTCTCTTATAAGAGGAAAGAATACAACATCAGAATCTGTGCACTTTTTTTCAGAACAGGCAGACTAAGGAAAAATATAAGCAATCATAAACACCGCAACTGTAAAAGTAAAAAAAAAAAAAAATTAAACTTCGTTTGGTCATTAACATATACTTTTCAAAATGATTCAAATGAGTATTTCTTACTCTCAGTCTATATCAGATAAACACCAATTATCATTTTATATACACAAACGTCAGCATGATGGTTTCAGTGTAAAGCTGTTCTATTTGTTGAAACACCAAAATTTTTCACACTTTAGATTGTAAATACTGTAGCAAAGAACAGATGAATCCAACAACATTTGGCGCAAGTGCAAAGGTTGAAAAAAAAAAAAAAAAGAAGAAGAAGAAGACTGGAGGGGAAACAAATCAAAAATGCTGCATGTACCTGATTGGCCAAGGATGTGACTCCCAACCTTACCCGCGATCTCGACACACTCGAGGCGGTAGAGGAGATTGATGACACACTTTCCTGACTTCCACTTCGTTCCCTTGAACTGCGCAGGCTAGTGGACATGAGAGGACGAGAGTGAGGTGAAGGCGTCGATGTTGCCGATCCAGCACGGGAGATTTTATGGACTGGAGCAAATAGGCCGTGGAGGGGCTTACAGTCAAAGTACCTGGAGAGACAAAAGTAGCAAACACTTACTGATATTGTATAACAGCATAAAAAATAAATAAATAAATAAAATCCAATGTGCTCTGGAACATATATGGATGGATGATTCAAATCAAACTTGTAGCAAAATTATATAATATAAGAATGTGCTGTTGAAGATATATACAATAATTTGCTGTGACATTTACTCAAAATACGGTTATAATCATTATGTGTAGTGAAAAGTAAAAAAAATAAATAAATGGACCCTTTCAAAACATCTTGTACGACACCTTATATTTCACTTGTTCTCAAAAATGCCATACTCATCATATCTACCAATGACAAAATAACCATTAGTTGGCCTTGTTATGTATGTTAAGCATTTCAGAATTCGAATTTCGAACAGAATGATCCTCTAAAATAAAAAATTCCATAAACTGCCAATATCCACTCAATTGTAACTGCATTTCATATTGAATTCACACTTTTCTATGCTTTCAAATATACTCGATTCCTGCAAAAGCAAACCAGAATAAAAAGTGTAAGTGTTGTTTGTTTTGGTGAAATATCATAATCTCCTACCACAAAAAAAAAAAGGAAAGAAAGACAGAAAGAAAGAAAGAAAGAAAAAGAAAGAAAGAAAAAGTTTGAGCTTTGCCTTTCATTTTGTTATTTATTTATTTCTTTTTAAAATTACTTATGTCAATGTTTTGGCAATAATGCTTTCAAATACGGACCTTTTACCAGCAACAGCTCCATCATTTTTGCCCAAGGGTTCATCCAATTCCACACCAGCCCACACCCCTTTAGCAAAGTCTGTCTCACCAATGTAGCGCAGTACTCCAGGCTTAGATCCACTCACTAAAACCTGAAGAAGAGTAATAGACAAACATAAGACAACCACATTGTCATTCATGTTAATTACGTTACCTGTCCGTCTCTGCATCTACACTATAAATCTACGACAAAACACATAAAGGGTTAATAGATTCAAAAACTAGTGAACTTACCCATCTGAAATTAGGCACACAAAATTGTTGCATATAGATCTATGTTTCTATCTATATACACAAGAAAAAAGCTTATTATGTTTGACATTATTCTAAAAAGACAATAATAACTGGATAGTAAATTCAGGAGGGCATTTGATCCAAATTGTATGTCGATAGAATGGGAAGATAGTGTGGTGAATTGCAGGCCGCAACATACATAGCCTGATTTCTGCTCAGTTCAGCTGTTCGCTGGCGACTCTGGTTTAAAAGAAAAAGAATACAAAATGTAATATTCTGTACCCCCTCCCCCCTCTAAATTTTCTGTGCTAACTCACGTTGCATTTTACAGTGTTTAAAGCTATAGCATTGATACTGTTGTATAATAGCCTTTTGCTTCTTTCACTCCTTTTGTTTTGTTCAGTTTACTCGATGCTCATAATATTCATTTGCGCGCAGCCCTTCTGATCCTTTCTTACATTACACAAAATTTGTGGCTATTTTTCTAAATATTTGTGACTTGTCATCCAAGTAAAATGTCTTCTTGATTAAATAATCTCTATTCGTAGAGCGAATTTCTGTATAGTCATCCTACAAAGCCCAGGAAGGTGAATCAGATGGAAATCATTTTCACTCTTCATTTTTGTGCAACTTCAATCTTGTAGCACCATGTATTCCTGAAGTATCAACACATTCAGATGCAATCCAGCCAGCCTGGACCAAACAGACTGTTTTCTTATTCAGCCATTGAACCCGTATTCATAAATTCATTCTCTGCTGCTGCTAATCTTTTTTGTTCTCGATCAATTAACAACAATGAACCTGATATGTACCAAGTGATGTAGACATAGATAACAGTTTCAGTAACCCTAAAAATATTTTTTTCTGGTGGTAACATGAGAATGACTACCAGGATGTCATCAATTAGTGGTGGGGGGGGGGGGGGGGGGGGGGGGGGGGGGGGGGGGGGGGGGGGGGGGGGGGGTGGGAAAGAGGGGGAAGGGAAAAAGGGGGTGTCCCCCCCCCCCCCCCCCCCCCCCCAAGACTATGGGACATTACATATGAATGAACACAAGAACAAACTTGCCACATGATGTTTCAATCATTCATCCAATCATTCACCCAGAATGATCCTGATATATAGGTACTTAAGTTCAGACAACAGAACCTGTTGTTTGAGCAAAGAGACTGAGATTTAAAAAAAAAAAAAAAAAAAAGATATGCTTCTCCATTTTGACAAATTTTGGCCATATTTAACCCACTGGAGGCCAAGAATAAATCAAGCATGCTCATTTTCATTAACTATTTGAACAGACAACAATAAAAACTGAAGCAACTTTTTATTTTGTTTTGTTTTGTTTCTTTTGCTGAAAAATATAATTTTTTTTTTTTAGAATTTATAAAGACTTTATAGTTTATTGAGGCTGTGACTGAATACAGTGACATGAATACAAACATTTTTATCAGAGGAGATAATAAAAGGATGAAATAATTCACAGCATGTGTTCCACACAAACAAAAGAACAACAAACAAAAAAACAGACATTCGATTTGCATCATCACTAAAGAATGAAAAAAACAAAAGAAGCCCATACATGCTCTGTGCAGCATGGGGAGAGACAAAAAACTGAAGAGATCCTTGACGTGACACAATGAAGAAACGATTCACACAACTGATGGATGGACTGAAGTGATCCAGACTTACCCTGTCCCCAACTTTGACTCCACCCGGCATGGTGCCTGGCAATCTCATGGCTGTGGGTGCATTCCCTGTGGGGGTTGTGCCTGTTGAAGGGGCTTTGTGAAGACTAGATGAGGAGGTAGACAAATTTTTGCTGGCGCTCATACCAAGCCGAGACTGTGGAAACAAAGAAGTGGAATGAGGACATGCAATTCTGAGAATCATGATACAAATTTATGTTTAATTTCTTGTGTATCTTTAATTATCTTGTTTCAAAAGTCCCTCAATTCTGAACAGCACTGAAAAAAAATCAAGATTTAAACAGAGCAAAATTTCCATGCAACCAATGCACAAAAATCTAACACCTCCTACACAGTAACAAAAATCTGAAGATGTAGCAAGATTGCCAGTAGCAGTTTCTTCCCTATCTACTAATAATACAGAAATAATGGAACTTGCAGAGGCCTGTAAGACGGTGTCCTTAAAAGAAAAAAAATTTTACAATGTAAAAAAGATACACGAGGCATAGACTTTCCATAATTTTAGAAATGTAAGCTAATAAGTTGGCTTCAAAATCAGCACAGCATTTGACTAGAAAATGCTCAGTCTCATCTTTTAACTTGAGAGGGTACATTGTCTCAGAGAGTGTGTTCCTGCATTGTACTCTGTGGAAAGGCTGGACATCAAATGATTTTAAAACCATTTCACCCGACAAAAATAATTTTAAGAAAAGAAGACTCACTGATGGTCGTGAGGGAATGCTGGAGGTGGGAGCAAGAGTGCCATTAGTGGTGACAGGTGCTGTGTCTGTTGTTCCGCCGTTACCCTTGGACTCACTGGATGTACTGTCATAGCCTTGAGACAATGGCCGAGATGGTGACTGTTGTGTGTGGGACAGTTTGGTCAGGCGAGAAAACACACCTCGCTTAGGCTCACACTATACAGGAGACAGGAGACAAAAGATATCAATATGAAGTTCAATTTCCACACCTCAGTGCTGTCTATTTGGCATTATACAACCCAGAGATTGGCGTATGAAATCTAACAATGATCGAAGTATTAATTCCTCAAAGGCATATTTTACCCTCTCATTGTCCTTAATACCAAATGGTTAGAAAATACCAAAGATGAAGTTCAAACTTGTTGGATCTGTATGTGATACATTTTTCTAAATGTTTCCAAGGTAGACACTCTGAAATAAATATTATACTCTGGAAATCAACACAATCACACCTTTTGGTTAGATGCCTCTTACAAATAATAATACTGCCACATAGCTTGGTTACACTGAGATGAGAATTATTACATTGGCCAAATCAGAAGGTGAAGTTCATGAAATGATCAGAAATAAACAGGACCCCCAATTTATATTATACATATGTCTGCACCCAAGGTAAATGAGTCGGAAGTTGCGCCGGGTGATTTCGAGTTACAGCCATTTTTGACTGTTTTTTACTATTTTCCGACTATTATACCAAAATTTTCCTTTGTTCAGATTAAAAAAGGTTATAGTGTCGTTTTGTGAAAAGAAAAAAAATATTACTATCTTAGTCGGAAAGCAGTTAAAAAACGACCAAAAAGGCCACAGAGCTTCATCACCCAGCACGACTTCCGACTCATTTGCCCTGGTCACAAGACATAATAAATACCAATAACTATTGATAATTTAAGAAGAAACTTACAAAGGCATAAAATTTTACACTGTGTGCTCCAATTTTTTCTAAAGGTGGATTTAAGTTCATATACATCAATAGTTTGTTAATTTATGTAACTTCTAATGCAGGCATTCTGAGAAAACCCACCTTATCATAACCTTTATGTCCAGGAGCTATTAGCACTGAAAAATTAAGAAGCACTATTCAGACCATATCTGTAAGATAGGTGCAGGGTCGTGAGAATCCATCTTGTCCCCATGGTTTTCACAATATATCTCTCCCTATGTGCTGTAATCAGCATACCCACAGGAAACTTCCTGTGCTGCAGCCACCCTCTAAGAATTTCCCAATTCCATCCATTTTTCAATACATCTTTTCCAGTAAGTTGTAGTTCTATTTATAAGGGAAATTTCATACAAACAGCAAATTAAGTAATAAATATTACTTACTGCAGTTTACCTACCTGAAAATATCTGACTCCCATGACACTGCCATCATTCTTACCAATGGGCTCATCCAGCACTACCCCTGCCCATTCTCCTGGAGCAAATTGGGTTTCTCCTATAAATGCAATGACACCGGGCTTTGTTCCACTGACCCAGATTCTGTCCCCAATTTTAAAATCATCTGTATTGTTCTCTTCATCAGCAGGTCCTGGACCTGGAGACAGCCAGAAATTGTAGCAAAAAATTAAAGATTCAAAGCTGCGAATTATTTATCGAAAATTCAACACCAAGAATGCAGAGTAGCATTTCAGGATGAGATGGTAATTCAACCCTTTCCTCTGACATACGTACAGAACACAACAAGATCGATCATTGTGGAAAAGAAAAATTTTACGGGTGCCGGAGTGATTCATCTAGGACTGTGGAGCTGAAATGTCATGTGCCAATCCATTAAGTGGAGAGAGGATCAAATAAAAATGAATGATAAAAATCAATGAAATCAGAGGCCAAACTCTATCACTGGACTGGGACAGACACCAGCAATCTTTGTGGCAACAAACAAGTGAAGACAAGTTGGGAGGGAGGGGATGCAACTAGACTAATGAGGAACTGACAACATGCGATGCTCATAACTAATAGCTGAGGACAGTAAAGTACCTTATAATTCAGATCAAAGCAATTTTACCAGCATTTTCTGCTGGGTTTGCCACAGAGATGATGAAGATCAAATTAACTAGAAAGGCTACAGAGTGGGAGACAAGCAGAGGCATGCAGATGTTGTCAGACACTCAAAATGCATTCAGCTGTCATGACAAAAATGGGGGGAAAAATGAGATGATGAAGTGCAATGCAACAAGCTGATCAGATTTGATGTACAAAAGGTAGCACAACACAATTTTTGTTTGTGCTTAAGATAGCATTTTAACAATTTGTTTTCTCTAGCAGGTTTCACAGCTATCTTGCAAATTGCAAGGTCATTAAAAGTTTGTACTGACAGACTCTCTTAGTCTTTGGGAATTATAGACTGTAAAGAGTAAAGTGTATTCTATTTTCTCAGAAAAAATTTCAAATGGCATTAAAAAATCTAATGTCTAATTTGAAAACTAAGAGTGTCTCATATTGGAAAATGTGGAATCAATTCACAGTATAGTGACAGGAAGCCTGACAAGAGCAATAATTACCAAAAAGAAAGGTAGCTATATTTACCAAAGAGCAAAATCTAAAATAACTGATAACTGATGAACCAATTATGATTTGTTTATATTCTTTATGTAATAGCATAAGTGCGGTTCTGCAAAACAATTTCTAATGCACATAATGAAGAGCCATTATGTATTGACGTGATCATGAAAAGCTTACTCTAATACCCATTTGCACCAGACTTAAGTCTTTAACATTCTTTGAAACTTCCTATAGATCCAAGAAGGGAGGAAAGAAAGGGTGTGACAAAAGTTGTCATGTGTGAGACAAGACTAAAAAAAAAAAAAAAAAGGAAAATGTGGAAGAGAGATGAAGAGACAGGAAGAAGGAGAAAGCAAGAAAATAAAGAAGAGACAAAAAGATACAGAATGTCTGAGGGTAAATAACAAAAGCTTTGGTCAATTCAGCTCATCTCACAGAAAAACATTAAATTCGACTATTTTTTTAAACAATCTGCTACAAGATATCTTCAAGGCATGGCATATTCCAGTTTCTCTAATTAATTCAATTACCATCTTTGTGCTTATGGTGTGGCTATTTGATCATGGTTCTTTTCCACACCTCAAACACCTTCCTTTATCTCTCACCATTTCCATTTTCCACGGGTACGAAATGTACACTGGTAAAAAGAAATGCACAATTCCTGATTATCTAGATTCATTTTCTATCATTGCATTATATGGGTAACTGTTTCTCCTCATAACCTTGGAAAATGACACTAAACAATTTACTTTTTGTTTTTGGTTTTGTTTCATTTTTATTTTACTTTCCAAACACTGGCTTGAAAAGGCTAGAGAATAACTGGCAAATAAAAGCCAGTATCCATCTACTGATCATAAATCGAAGAAAATCTTTCATCGCTGGGACCAGTGTATCTTCATTCTGCTGTCTTTTCTGTGTTCAATCTTATGCCTTTAGTGAGTTGTCCAGAACCAAACATCCATCCAGCCATTGAAATTTTGAATTTTGGCTCCCCACAGAGTCAATCTAGTTGACTGAAAGGAAGCATTAAATTCTAATTGTTACAATCCTGACAATAAATGATTGAAAATGTTTAGCTTTAAGTTTTTGAGTGCCATGCAATGATCCTGGCTTCTTAATTTTCGAAAGCAACAATAAAAGCAAACAACATGTGTCAAAATTTGCGATCACAAATCAAGTGTCTGGCCATATGCAAGTGAAGTGTGTTTGTAAAATCATGTTGACATGCAAACTGCAGCAAAAGCTAACACAAAGTAGATGAGCACAACAATACCTTGGAGGTTTCTGGCTGCATCACTAGCATAGGTAGTTGCACGCTGAGGGGTAAAGCCTACTCCTCGGGCTGATTTGGCAATGGCACCTTCAGTCACCAAGAAACAGCAAAACGGCAAGGCATGCAATTTAATCATTAAGACAACAGTCTCAAAAGCAAATGAGGGAACAATGAAACAAAACTCATGCCATTAGTTCAATGAAAATAAATTTGAGCAACTGCAAGCAAAGCAAAAAAAAAAAAAAAAAAAATAGATAAATAAATAAACAAACAAAGAAACAAACAAACAACAATTGCCAGGGGGGGGGGAGAAGAGATTTTCATAGGAATTTTCAGGTATTGTATTACAATTGGAAGCCTGTCACACCAAGGTTTTAGTTTAAGTTTGGTTTTCAGCTATAAGGCACTTCAACACTATTCATTGATAGCAAGAATTCCTGAGTGCAGAGAAACAGGCTGATTCAAAATCAGTAGCCAAAAAACTGAAAGAGCAAAGCTGGCCATTGAGCCAAATAATTAAATGAAGTATGGAAACTGAACACACTCTCAACATAGAGTTGACAACTGTTTAGCTGATAACATGATTTATACCCAAAATTCCCTTCCCACTGTTATTCACCACAACTCAATAGCAGTTGGGGGGGGGGGGGGGGGGGGGTCCTCAAAGTTGTTTTTTTTCACT
>JBCEWB010000002.1:695765-721297 GCA_039654565.1 Peronia peronii
ATCTATCTATCTATCTATCTATCTATCTATCTATCTATCTATCTATCTATCTATCTATCTATCTATCTATCTATAATCTACATGTATCTTATCCCTGCATTTATCCATCCATCCATCCCTCCAATCGCTAATCCGTCCATCTATCCACCTATTTGTCTGTTGTCTGTTCACTGTATCTGTCTGTCAGTTCATCAGCCTGATATTTTATTCTCTTACTTATGCTAACATCCTTGCCCCTAGTAGATCTGATTCTCCCTATTAGCCAGTTTTGCAGAACTTGCTTATTCACTCATCCATCCATCACTGGTTGTTAAATGATGTTGATATGGCTTGGTTGATATATGTATTATGTGTAAGAGCTAAATTTATTAATATAAGCTGAACAGATTTATGATATATCAACATAATCGTTTAATATCTTCTTCACTTGAAAATTACAACGGTCCAAATTGCAAGGCAAAAGAGGAGAATGAGCGATGAATGGCAAGGGAATTAACTAAATCAAAGTAGATTGGTCCGAATTTTATCAAGTTAAGTTTCTTGTTTAGCCTCCGCCTACGGAGTCGCCAGCTTTGCAACGTCAAATGCGTCGCTATTATTATTCGACTCAATTCCACAGGCCAAAATCCCGAGTATTGTTATCTTGGATCCATCTCTTAAACACCATATTACGGTAGTATGATCTTATTCGAGCTAGATATACAGGTACATGTATTCTGTTCAAGCATAACAAAGATCTTTACAAGGACAAACTGACAGACAGATAGATACTAAGCCAGGCAGGCTTACGGGCGGATTAATACATAAATGTGTGTTATTTCTGCTTTTTAATCACTGTGCAAATGTAATTTGCCAAACCGTATATGTTTGTCGTTATTGATCTATAAGGCTGCATCAACCGTCCTTCGAAATATTATATATATTTTTTTCTTTTTGCGATGTTTCCATCTTTGGTCAATGGTCTAAACTGTGGTAAGAGTGAGGGGCGATGAGGATGTCTATAGTCTGCCTTGGAGAGAAAGACCTTTGCTTTGGGTCGGGCACCCTATCAATCCAATGGACAACTGATGACACATAATGACCTGTTCAAAAGGAAAGTCATAAAAAAACAAACTACACAGGACACACCTGTCTATTGTCTGCAATTATAATATATAGACATGTTTCGTAGTTTTCTTTAAAATAAAAGAGTGCATTTCATGAGGGTGAGTGAGTGATTGAGACAGACAGAAAGAGAGAGAGACGTGGAGGGAGAGAGAGAGAGAGTTTATCTGTTCTTTTACAGTTGACGGGACATAACATTATTAACATATGACAGTCAGACTTTCATACACATGCATATAAATTCAGACTTCCGAATAGCATCAGAAGAAAGAAAACACAAGAAAAACTACGGCAACTTGATAAGGATATGGCTGATAGAGGAAACTAATTTTTTAACGCTTTTGATTAGTTCATCAGCGATGTAGGTCATGAAAAGGAGGAGGTGGTTTCTTGACGGGTTGACCTATTTTTTGGAGGCTGAGGAGAGAGCAAATTACATGTACTCAACTATAATATGTACCACTACTATGGCTCTCTTCATTTATGAAGCCAGTTGAAGCAGTCTGTATTCTGCAGCGGCAACTATGACAGTCTGTCCTCTCCAATGACCCTATTTCATCATTTTTGTGCCCAATTGTAAGCAAGCAGGCAATCTATCTCATCTGATGAAGTTTTTAATTTTCTTTCCCTTTAAATTCAACGGAGTAAAAGGCCATCTATGGTTACACCGCACCTATAACGTTGACTGATCTAGACAATTCAGTTACAAAGATACTAGCGAGATTACACCAGATGCCATACACTGACATTTATACACGCCAATGTCTATTTGTACGTCAGTCTGACTGTTTGCCTACCTGCCTGTCTGTCATGGTGGTATTATGTAGAGCTATATCAAGATCATTTACATACAAATACATAATCAAATTATTTTTTACCATGCTAAGTCTGATCTTTAAAAGTCTTCTTTAAAAATAGATTCAAGATGTGAGACTGAAATTGGTCTTTCAGATCCTTGAAAGAACTACCTTAGAACTGGACTGCTCTGGCCTATCTGAAGAAACTACATGTACAACCCAAAAGTGCACATATGTAGATGTTTCTATCAGTATTTTATGTCCATTATGGAAACCTTATAACCTATCACGGAAGGACCCCCTCCTTCCTCTAAGAAAAAACTGAAAAGCAATTACAAGTATATCAATGACATGGATGACAGTGCAGTGATGTGTGTATCAGCAAATCAAAGGACCAAACAACAAGCTGTGGAAACCAACTGAAGATAAACAAAGCTGGACAAAGCAAGATATGGACACAGGTATTAACAAGAAAAGCAACTGAGGCGACACATCATTGTTCATTTCCAGCCTTACAATTGGCTTCATTTATTAATTGAATCTTTGCAAGGTTTACTAAATGAATGAATGAATGAATCAATCAATCAATCATCAATTGATCGAGCAAACAAACAAACAAACAACACACAGCTGGAATCAACATGACTGGTCACAAGCAAAAAGGCACTGATCAAAGAGAAGGCAAAAGAAAAACCAGTTAACTTGGAACAAGAAGCAAACATCTGGCGAGAAAGCCACTGTGAGAATGTACACTGTGCACTGCAATATATATGAGACACATGTATGCCATATGTACAGAGCCTTTCATACTGCGAACCCTCAGCTAGACTTCACATTTACTGATCAAAATTCCCACTTCACTTCCTGTACATGCACACTATTGCCATACAAGTCTGAAAAAAACTCTGATGCTTATGATTACAATGACACTATTCCAGTACTTCAACATTCCTACAGCTAGTATGAAAGTCAGATAAAATGTCTGGATAGTTGATCCCCTGCTGACTAATGATACAAAGGTATAAACTCTACAAATTTTCCCCAGTTCAACATGCGAACTCTTTGGAATCCTAAAGTTCCATCTGCAACTTTTGGCTGAATGGAGTTTGGCAATACACCCTGCTTCTCCCAACACAAATCACCTTTATGGTATTCCACAAGTATCATTCAAATTAATCTAGTGTGTAATTTCTAAGTCCTATCTCCATTAGGATCAAATACAATGTAGAGATATGATCAGGGAAATAGGCCTATCTTCAATCTTCAATTCTGAAAAGTAGAGTTAGAGCTGAGACAGTTATGGAATGGATTTTTTTCGTCACAATATTGGATAAATTTCAGGGAGGGAAAAAAAAATTAAGAAGAAAAAAAGACACAGCAGTCTTTCAATCTCATTTGGTGAGACTAAATGAGATGCGAACGATGAAATCAGGCTCTCGTGATGGCTCGTCAAACTGAGGTAACTGGAGAAATCATGTGATTTTCAACAGTGAATGAAATTTTAAACATTTTTTTTTTTCTTCACAGAACCCCACTACATGTATATCAATTTAAAAATGCGTTTCAGAGTTAACCTTGTTGAAATAAATTGTGTAAAAGCCCCAAAAGTGTAATTTAGTGACATGGCCTAATAAGGATTAACAAAAGTGATCTGCCATTTTCTCATTAAATTCAGCTGCAGCCACAGGTCCCCCGCCCCCATGTCTTTAATTGCCAATATCTCGACTTCTACTTAAGGTAGAACAAAGATTTTTGCACAGAAAGGTAAATGAATAATCTCCACAGTGATATCAATAATTCCTTATGTCTTGCGCCCAGGGCAAATGAGTTGGAAGTCGTGCCGGGTGATTTCAAGCTATGGCCGTTTCTAACTCAGGTGCAAAACTTATTTCTTCATTTTTTTCACAGAACGAAAATTTAATCTTTTTTAAAATGAAAAATAACAATTGTGGTATAATTTTTCGTATCTGAGTCAGAAAATAGGTAAAAACGTCGTAACTCGTTTGCCCTGGGCGCAAGACATATGCTCAAAATCTGATGAGAGGCTGATTTCATCGTGTTGCACTTCAGATATATGTACTTTTTTTTTTTTTTTAAATTACTGTGCCGATACGTACATGTTGGTTATTGCTGATCTATTAGATTGTATTAATTGTCGTTCAAGATATTGTATCCTTTTTTTTGCAATGTCTCCATCTTCGCTCTATGGCCTAAACGATCGTCATATTTCAGCTTCAACCATTCTGAAGTCAATGACATTTTTTCTGTACAAAACGATGAGTGTATGGCAGTAAAACAGTACAACAAATGCAGCATTGTGGACAGCATTAAATCACATCAAAAAACTCCATCAGTAAGATAAGTTAGTTTTTTGAAAACCAACAGAAACATGTATTCCCATTTTCTAAAACTCTCCTTGTTGAGCTACAAATCAGTTGTCTGGAGACCAGGTGAAATCAGGCAGATGTTAAAATAAATGTCAAAGTTTTCATTGGCAGACTTACGAATGGCAATGGAAACAAAAAACATGTATAATCTATTTTAGTGAAAAAATGATTTAGATGCAAATTCTTCTATGCCGAAAATTCTCACTTTCAACTTGGATCAACTCTCATGATCTCAGGAGAATCAGTAAAAATATGTAATTTTCTCAGTAAAGTCCTCTGTTGATATCCCATTCATCTCACCCATTACATGACAATTCCACTTGATGTTTTTCAAACTTTAATTTGCAAGACAAGAGAAGAAAAAAAAAAAAAGACGATCACAAAGACAAAAACTGTACAGAAAATCTCCTTGATCAGTTTGCATTCAAATCATGTTACAAAGCCACAAGACATATACATTGCAATGACAAAAACAACAAGCTGTCAGTTTACAAACATTTTTTTGTGTTTAAACTGTCGGTGGGGGGGGGGGAGCACTTCTGCTCTGATGTCAAGATGTCTGTCATAATGGTTATATTCGTGCTCAAGAGATAAGAGTCTGAGCCTACACGGTGATAAAGGACGGGTACTGTGATGTCATGCTGTATGTTATTTGGTAGACAGCTCATTCTCAATACAAAAGTGCCATGAGTGAGTGTTTGAGCAGACCAGCTCCTTGACATCGTCACACAAACAAACCCAACAATTGCCATTCCAAGATGAACTGGATGCACTCTACATGTGTTTAACTTCACCAGTCTTGACAAAATATGTGACATCTATCTAACACGCAGATATCCACCATACACTTTGGCACACCACTAGGCCTGTGGGGTGATGAATGTGTTCCAACTGTGCTCACATGTGCAGTTCAACATTACTGAATGCCCAATAAGACAATGTGGTGACAACAAATATGGCTGAAAACAGGCAAAAACAAAAACTAGGGCCTACTGACACTGTCTGTCCCATCAGATATTCTTCCAGAAACAACAAATACTGACATTATCTGTCCCATCGGATATTCTTCCAACATATTTGTATACACAATGGATCACTGTATGTTCACACAAACTTCTGTACTTTTAACAGTCTCGAGGATCCCGCAAACAAACCCCTTGAGAGCAACTTTATGAACAGTTAACATACAGTATAGATAAAAATGCTTTCAAGGAGTTGATATGATCTACAACCTCTTTTTTTCATATGAATGGAAATAAACATATACAAGAATGATACAATTAAAATACAAATTCATGCTGTCGATGTAACGAAGAAGAAGTGATTTCTTTGGGATGTCCATTTAGTGTTGGTCGGCAAAATGACATTACTATTCTCTCGCTCCCTCCATTCTTGCCTTACCACGGCCATAACAAAGCCTGTGACTTTCACATCCACTCCTGTACTTCATTCTCATTGTAATAAATGGACAAAAACAACAACAAAAATGTGTTCCTACACTTATTTAAACAAATAGTATGATCAATTCTGAATAAATTAACACAAACAAAAACTGTCAATTGATCTCTTCACTGTGTAGCTATGAGCATTAGCTGTACAGATCTTTCATCCTACAAGCCTCCACCATCCCATGAGGACAAATAAGCCACCACAATTGCTCTGCAACTAAAACTAGAAGAAAATCATTCTCCAACGAAAAAAACAAAACAAGACAAAGGTGTCTACCTTTTTCATTAAAAAACTATATGTATGCATTTCAAATTGGCTGCTTGTTTCTGGGTATTTAATCTCAGTCAAACAGCCATATCTAGTTCTGCTAACTCTTCAAGAACATGCACACACAGCAAAGGAACACTCTCTTTACATTTAATTGCTGCTCATAAATTTCCTTCTCTACTGTGATCATAATGACACAGATCTGTATGTTTGTAATACAGAAATATCCTTGGAAAAAGTCAGTGCTGTAATTATCGTAATCAAAAAGACTTTGAGCAAACTCTCAACAAATTTGTAAGTGAAGATATTGAAACATGTTATTCTCACACTGCAAGAATCTAAAATTTCAAATCAACTTCTCACTAACATAGAAAGGACCAAGCTCACTACAGATTACCTTTTCATGAAACTGCTCGTCTATACAAATGTGCATCAAGATTGAAAGACCTTACAATAAGTTTGAACTAACATATTTCAGGATATTGAGGAACAAGCAAGCTAACCCAGCCTACCAATTTAAGGGCAAAGAAAAAAAAAAGGGGGTGGATCTACAAGAGATAGGTGTATGTCATGGAAGTATTCCTTTTAGAACGGCCCTTGTTCGAACATTTTACAACTGTCCTAATGACCATGAGACAAAACTGCACTGATGATCATTGTCCGAATATTCTTATACTGTCTCTGTGATCTAAACTGAACATACTAATAACTAAGCTCAATTCTTAATAGACATCCAGCAAAATGCATTGCAACACAACTACATAATACATGTGTCAACTACTAGCCATGCCAAAATTGGTCTAGCACACAAAAGACATGAAAATCTTCTCTGTTTACTGTCAGTAAAGACAGAACAATATATCGTCGCTGTTGTCCACTATGTAAGTACACACCAAAATTGGGCGAACCTGTACTAAACCCCTTCTCTATGTCCTCTGTTAATTCAAAATTATTTTGATTAACCCCTTTGACCCTTATGTGACATAGCTAGTACATCATGAAGTCCATAACTTGCACTGTCATGACGTACCAAGTACGGCATGGAAATTGCTGATACCGCGGTTTCCCGATCCATATGCCGTATCACATGTGTCATGATAAACATGCCTCTACAATGGCATACGTGGAGAGATGGCCACAAGTACTGGGTGAATTCGGATTCAGCAATAAAAAACATCCTTTTTGACAATTTTTTGTGTGTGTGTATGTGGTTTCTTTACTGCTTCGATTACAGTCGACCTTTAAATTAATCACCTAGCAGACGTCTACAACTGCACCAAAAAGTCTGAAAAACGCTGTCGTGTATCGCTTTTCTATCTAAAGACATGTATGGGTATTTTGCTGGGTGAGGAGGCTGAAGGTGACGAATTTGATGATTCTGGGTCAGAATACATGTTGAGTGAACCAGAGTCGGGCTCTGAGACATCGAGATTGAGTAGTAACGATGATCAGCCTGGCCCCTTGTCCTCAATAGACATACATTTTGATCTTAATCAATGCCTACTAGATTATAGCAAAGGGGGTGAGGGGAAAGCATTGAAGATAAGAGGGCTTCCAGCAAAGAAATTCAAATGCAGGTCTGCCTTACATAGCCAGTATGAAGATATGACCCTGAAAAAGCCTAGTGTGCTGATGCAATGGCTAAACAAAAAAGCTAAATTTAGTGTTGTATCCGGAAATGAAAAACTCATCACAACGAAGGGTTTAATAAAAAATATACATATGTTTGAAGCAGTGATGGTTACGTGAGAATACCAAACAAAAAACAGAGAGCACCATTTGCAAATACATGTATATGTGAATCTGTGACCAGCTAAGAAAAAACTGGGCTCTACACAATTTCGGCCAGAACAATTATATTTTTCCTGACATGCTATATGTCACACAAGCATATAAACACATGACAATTTTCTACAACTGAACCATGAAAACTAAATTTGCAAAAGTTTTTTTCACTCCAGCTGAAAATTACTTATATGCTCCATGTGTAGCTAAAGAGCAACAGCAATGATATTTGCTTTTCAGTGTTTCATACTTACAGAGAAGCATACATAAAAGAAAAAAAAATGCTGAAACTAAAACCTTGTGTAAATCATTTAAATATATACATATATGAGCATGCATTCACTGTCAAAACATTTCAAGGTCTCGAAATCATTTAACTTACCTAACATGAGGACAAAATAAATTCTGAAAGAAATGTCTGTCAAACTGGCAATAAATATATCAAAGCATTCAAAAACAAAAAATGAGAATAAAGAAGACACAAATCTAATTTTACATGATTTCAATGCTGTCAAACTGAAAAACATAAGATAGAACAGAAAAAGAGAATGAAAAAAAAGTGCAAGTTAATAAGTGAGCAAGGACAGTGGTCGAATGATAAATCATATCTCCTGGACAGTTGTTTGCTCATCCACACAAACAAATAAATGTTATATATTCATGTCTTTCTATACAGTGCTTTTCACCTCTTAACTCTTAGCTGAACCAATAAGGAAAAATAAATGATTTTCTCACAACATGCATTCTAAGACAACTCAGTGGCTATCTCCTTTCAACTTGGCCTACAATAAAACCAACTAAGTGCCTTAATCCCATCAGTTCTCTCTCACTCTGCCCAAGTCTATGCTGGTCATAGATCCCTATCAGATCGTTGTTTCCTCATGGGGGAATTTACAACTTCAGTTGTTAAGCTCTGCCATGTTACGTAAAATGTCAAATTTTCAAAGTCAGTCATTCACTTGTGTCTGTGTCAAATCAAGCTGAAGAACATAATAAAGCATGATCAGATGAAGCTGTCATCTCAACTGCCAATGTCTTAAAGACCTTGTTATTTCCCATATAGCAGTGAGTCAAAAAGGCCTACCATCTATAAAAGATGAATACTTGTGACATTGGTATCAGCTGATAATTTTTCTGAAGACTACGGCACTTCCTGGATGAAGCTGTTGAATGTGAGAAGCCACCTCTAGTGCCTTCAATGTGACTACAGTTGGGCAGTAAGGACACTGGTAGAGGGAGCTGCTGCGTTTGTGTTGACCTTTGGCTGGCCGCATTGTGCTGGGGCCTACGGCTGACCCAGACAGGCTGGACAATGAAGAGGCTGAGGACAGGGAGGAGGTGGATGCTGATGAAGACAATGGGGGAGAGTGGTGGAGCAGAGGATTAGGGGGGTGGTCACTGCGAGCAAGAGGTTGCTGACTGCTGAGAAGTGGGGACAACGAATGAGGTTGGGGTTGGTAGACTTGGCCTGAGAGGCTGGGTGGCTGCTGGTGAGCGGGATGAGCTTTGGGCATGGGCTGTGTAAGTTGGTCCTTGTGGTGTCTCTCTCGCAGGAGCTGCTGTTGGCGCAGACTCTCAAACATCCGCTTCTGCTTGAGGTGGTGCAACTCCCTCTGCTGCTGCTGCTTCAAAAACATAGTGGCATTTGATTTCTCTGCAGCCAGCGGATCCAAGCCTGCGGGCTGAAATGCTGATGGTGGGGTGGAGCTGGAAGGCTGCGGGTGTCGTAGATACCTGGGTGTGCAAGAGTCAATGATGGGGCTGCTGGAGGATAACATGCTTGGTACAAGCGGTTGCTGCTGCTGTCCAAAGGGGAATGAAGGTGGAAGCAGGGAGGGTGATATGACCATGCCTGCCGGAAAACCTGCAATTGGTCCTTGAATGTAACTAGATGATATGGGTGTAGATACTGGTGGGAAGACTGTGGGCACTTCTACAGAGGCTGGAGATCGAGCTGAGGTGCTTGCCGGAATGATGGAGCCTGTTGGGCGCAAGTTGAAAATCTTGAAGGCATCAGGATTGGGTTCATCCTCTGGAAGATTATCTGTGGCTGATGGAGGGTTCGCTGGTCCTGTTGGTGCTGTGTGACACACCAGTGAGGTAGGCAGAGGAGAAATGTTGTTGACGGAGTGTGCGCGAGGAGGTACTGCTTTTGGAGAAATGGAGTGGTCAGGTCTCCTGGAAAGATCCAAAGATTTGCTTACTGATGGTGACACCCTGGGTTTAACTGTGGGCACATTGAGAACTGGAAGGTTTTTAGAGCTGCTGGTCTGTTTTGAGGATGCCTGAGTAGGGGACTGCAGTTTGGCACTCTGGCTCTGCTGTGGTCTGGGTGCTAGAAAGCTGGCGGCAGCGGCATTCTGAACAAGTGGCGGCACTGCTGGAGAGGTGTGAGTTACTGCCAGCTGAGGGGGTGGGGTTAGGGATGATGTGTCAAACAAAGCACTAGAGAAAGCAATAACTGGCCTGGAGGTGGCAATGGTAGGGATGGCTCCAACACCTCCTGACACCAGGGGGATGGCAATCAGTGGGGTCTGGGAGATAACAGACATCTGAGGTAAGGCTTGTGTCAGAGGAATCAGCACTGGAGCTCTGGGGGTGGCAGGACTCACAGCTGTGTTCACTTTTCCTGAGGGCAGATGGCCAATGGTCTGTGGGGTGGGGGCTTGTGGTGTTGGCAATTGGGGGGAACTCAGCACAGTTGATGACTTTGTGGACTGCTGCTGAGATGAAGTGCTACTTGACGATGAAGATGATGAGGAAGGAGTTTTTGTGGAAGCAGATGATGAGCCTCCATCTCCACTTGCATCTAAACTTTTCTCAATGTATTTGGCATTTTTGGAAATGCAAGTGATGGCTGTGAATAAATTTTTGGGCACAGAAACATGGACTTTGTCTGTGTCCAACGAAGACTTGTGGACCTGGAAGCAGTGGTGCTTAATTTCATCCAGGATTTTGCTCTTGAAGCTTTGACAGACTGGACACACAAACTCAAATAAATCTGAGTGTTTCTCATTCAGATGCTCATAGACACTGGCCAGTGATGTCATTTTGAATTGACAGTAAGTGCAGGTGTGAATATCCTCCTCCAGCACCAAGCGATTGCCCACTCGTATGCACTCTGAGGTATGGGACAGCACTAAGGCCTCCACAAAGGTCTTTGCTTTTTCAGATAGAGCAATCTCATTCCTTCCTATTTTATCGACATGGGCCTGTTTGACATGCTGCCTTATCTGCTTCTGGCTGAAGAAACTCTGTGTGGTTTTGCAGTAGGGACAGGCAAAACAACGTGTGTTGGGGTGCTTGGCTTTGAGGTGTTTTACCATCATGAGCAGGTATGGAGTGTGGACACGGCAGGCATTGCACTTGTAGGTCAAAAGAAAATCTGTCAATGATGCCCCGCCAGGTGCAGTTGATGACAATGCCGATGATGTTGTACTGGTATCTTCAGCAGTACTACTGGAAATTGCTGATGCTGTAGTTTGTGTCTGTTGTTGGTCAATGGCTGTTTCTTTCCTGCATTCCCCACCAACAACAGCTGTGGGAGTGGATTCTCCAGCCTGTGCCAGACTTGAAGTGGTTTCATCCTGTGGCAGTGAGTCAGTGGTGTCTGAAACCATCTTCACACCTGTTAGCTGAACTTCTGCCTCCACAGTGGTGTTGTCTGCTTTAGCTCTCTGCAGCTCAGGCTGAAAAAACAACAGCAACAACAAAAGTCAAACAAACAATACTAACATTTATCTGGCACAAGAATTGATAAGTTTCACATACGAAATGCCTGATGAGAGCTTATTTCTGAAAATATTTGATAGCAAAAGAAAATCTAGAAAATGAATTTATATTTTAATTTACTGAGAGCAGTTTGCACCTTCTGCTTTCATAACTGTAGTACAAATGTATTTACCTGGGAGGCGGCTTGTTCTCTTTTGTCACTTTCTTGCTCTCTGTTGGTTTCCACTGACATGTCTAGAACAGCTGATTCCTCATCCTCTACTTGACCACTCAAACTGACCACCTCCACAATCTTTAAGCCTATGCTCTCCTCAGAACTCTCCTCTGCTTCTTTCTCCTCCTGGGTTCCTTCACTGAGTAACATGCTAGATTCAATATTCGTAGAGTCTCCATGTGCTGGCACAGTGGGCACACTGTCAGTTGCATCATTTATCCTTTGAACATAATCAAAACAGCATTAATTAAAAAGTTATACATGTGTGTCTAAAAATCACAAATATGGAGAAAAGATTTGATTCCTGAGGAAGGTAGAAAGAACTTTTTCCAACCTGCTATAATTTTGAATATCTTGAATACTTTCTGGGATGCAAACGAATTCTATTACCAACAGTATGAAAACAGATTTTATTGACAGCTACCTGTTTTTGTACTGTCAAAACCAGAAGGAAAGAATTTTATTTACTTCAATAAAAATCAGACCTTTTGACATAATATACAAATTTTCTAAACTCAGTTCGTTGGTAAGAATTACGTTTATGACTCGAAATGATTGTGCTTTCTACGCATTCAGCTCAAAAATCATTCAGAAGAATTTTGGACCCTTTTCTTTTATACATCCCTCTGTACTAACAGATTCCATCAACAAATGTCAGCTGACAATGTTCTGCTTCACTTTTCTGCCTAAAACAAAATTGACAACTGTCTGTTGGAACCATCCCACTACAGCTCAGTGATATTTCACTAAATATATTTTGAACTGTTGACACCCTCTCTGAGCTCTAAAATTTATGAGCTCACATCCCTAATCATTAGCAGATAGTGCAAAATCACAATAAATAACTAAAAATGCAAACATAACTGTAAATGAATGCCAATAATGTTGGCAATACTAAAGCTAATCCAGATGAACTCTACACTTCAGGTATGTCAAATTACCTTTCAGTGTCCATCTGGTCCTTGGGTCTGTTTGGGCAAGCTGTTTCATTAGCAGGCTCTGTAAAGATAGCATCCATACTGGTGTCAGTTTCGGTGGGGGCCTCAGGTCCCACACTATCAGTGCCTGCTGTAGCTCCTGCCGAGGATGTGATGGTGGTCTCATCTGGTACTGCTAATGCAGAACTCTCACTGCTGGGCACAATTTTCACAGTGGCCTTTAGACAGAGAGGTTCAGCTGGACCCGACACTTCATTTTCAGCACCAGTAGCAATGACCTCTTCATATGGACTGCTGTGGGGTGTAGCCGACTGGGGACACGACTGATCCTCACTATTGTCATGATCATCTGTGTAGTCCACAGCTGTGGTGCTGTCAGCCTCGGCACTAGTTTTTTCTCTCCATCTCTCCTGTAGGATCAGATAGTCTTTAGCTTTTTGGCGGTGATCAATAGCAGTAGTATTGCCCTGGCCATCATCTTGGAAAATGGAGCTCATCCTTTCAAAAATGTTCTCTCTGTCATCTGGATCAACAACCTTCCCTTTCTGGCTCAGTTGTTCAGCATCATAAAAGTCTGGCAGTTTTCGGTATGGCCGACAGCGGGATGGATGCACTGATGCACTGTGATCTTTAATCTCCATCTCAGAGTAGTAAATGTTTTCATTGCACAAAGTGCAAGCAAACAGGCTCTGGGATGGGTGGAGATCAGAGACATGGTGCTCTGCATCTCCTCGCACATTGGTGGAGAAACCACAATGAGTACAGACAAATCTGTGAGGGGGAGCAGAGGATCTCCCGCCTCGGCCTGCACCCACAGGGCCACTCACAACCAACGATATGATGACTGGAGGGGACTGTCCACCAGCAGGTGTACTGACTGGTGGTGCTGCAGGTGACTGGACAGTGTCCTCAGCATGTATCCTGTCTTCCTTGTAGAAGTTCCTCTCATCTATGTGGCGACTGATACAGAGTTTGGCTTCACTCGCAGGATGTGTGTTTTTTAAATGGGTGGAAGTTGCAGTCATGGAACTGAATTCTGACTCACAGTAGGCACAGCGGAACTGCACTCCTGGGATATGGCTGTAAATGTGGGATTCAATGGTCAACTTTGCAGGAGCAACAAAGCCACATCGTTTACAAGTGTATCTCACAGGTGGCTGTTTGTCAGATTGAGGGATAATTTTGATCCTCCACTCTTCCAGATCACTACCAATGTGAGTGCTATGTTTTGGACTTTTGGAGTTCTCTGCTGTAACGCTTGGTCTCTTGGTGATGACTGAGCTGTTAGGCGGAGATTTTGAAGCCATACTTGTATTAGTAGTCACTGAACTACCTCTTTCAACCACAGTTGGAGCCAGTTCTGTCTGATCCACATTTCCATTGGTTTCATAACGAGATGTTACAGAGCCTGTCTCTGATGTTTTGACATTCTGTTTTTCAGATTCCGGCAGATCTACAGCTTGTTTCTGAGGTGTCTCTGTTTCACTGGACTTGTCACTCTTTGATTCATTATCAACATGAACATCCATATTAGTGGACAAAGACTGATCTGTGTCCTGTTCTTTAGAAGATCCAGCAGCACCAGTTTCAGTATTTCCAGTTTTGATAATGCCACTGGCAACTTCAGTACAGGATGGCACAGTCTGTGTAGCTCCAGCATTGCTAATGGCAGCTACAGTTACTGTGCTAACAGCCAGAGCATTCATGTTTGTTGCTGTTACTGCTGTTACTGACTGGGTAGCACTGGTCCCAGTGATGACCGCATCTTCAACTGTTGTGACAGTCTGTGATGTGGCACTGACAGCTGATACGTCACTGACATCAGCACTGTTAGTGATAACATTTGAATCACCCATTTTGCCTGAGACATTCTGATCCTCTACTTCCTCATAAGAACTCATCATCAAATCCCTCTCAATATTAGTTGCAAGCATGGGGTTCTGTAACTCCTCACTGGTGTTAACTGCATCAGGCTGGAAGATGGGTGTGTCCTTGCATTTCACCATAGTCATTTCTCCAGCTGCCGGGCCAGATGGATCCTGGTCATCTTCAGCAACAGCCATCTCTTTATGAGAATCATCAGAATTTTGGTCCTGAGTTCCATCATCCAGATCCAGTATCAGAATATCATCCTCCTCATCCTCCACCAAAGATGAGTCTTTGATTTGCTCTGAGGATTCTTGTGGTGTAGCAGTGATGGCTGGCATTGGTGTTGTATTCTGGGGAGCTAATGCATTAGGCTGCCCTGTCCCATCTGCTGTTAATTTCTCTGGAGTAGATGACCGAACAGGTATCATGCTTGGTGAAGTGTTTTTGGAGCCTGAAGTTGGCAAGGATAAAATCTCTGTTCCCTTATTTGATTCTGACATGTTTGGTGACATTGACTGAACAGGTTTAGAAACATATATTTTTTTCTGCGAGCTCACAATCTTGGAATGCATGAAGACTTCACTTTTTTTGCCTTTCAAGAAATCCAAAAAGCTGCCTTCAAAACCAGAACGCTCCATTTTGGATATGTCCACCACAGAACTGGTCTTGGCTACACCATCCTCAAACTCTCCCATGGGTTCTGTTTTGATCAGCAACTTGATGGGTTCATGCTGGGCTGGTCTGGGCAAAATGGGAACAGGGTTTGATCTTTTTGCTTGTGACTCTTTCCCTTTCTTCATGATCCGCTTCAGCTTCAGCCGTGGGATGTAAGGTCGACTGCCTGTCCGCTTTCTGACATCCCATTCATCATCATCTTCATCAAAATCTTCGAGATCAGCACACCAATCCTCATCTTCCTGATCCTGATCTTCAGCAGGGTCATAGTCTGGGCTGTCAGCTCTCTTGTCTCGGCTGTCAATAGTGTCACTGATTGAATCTGATGGACAGTCCAGGTTATCTAATTGCAATTTCTTGACAAAGTCACTGAGCACAACAGAGCACATTTTGAGACTTCCTTCACTGGACACTCCATCTCCTTCATCAGACGGGTCATCACCAGACTCACGAGCACTGCGTTTCTCTCTTAGGTGAATGAGCCGTGCCTGGCGTCTCTCCTGCTCCATATCATACATGGCTTCTTCTTGTTTCCTCTTCATTTCCAGCATTTCTAGTGGTGATCGGGTTGACTTTTTCCTCAGAGAGAACTTGGTCACATGAACTGATGACTGATTACTAGACACAGGACTTGAGTACATCATTGATTTCCTGGCAGTCCCTGGACGTTTGAAAACATCCAAGCTGTCATACACACTCAGTGGTGAATCCATCTTCTCTGCTTTCCTTTTCCTTTCTTCCTCAGTCATTGGGATTCCAGGTGGACGACCTCGTCTACCTTTCATCTTCTTCCTTCCTGGCTTTTTCACCTCCTTTCCAGCTAAGGATGTTGGAGTGGGCATGAAGAGGGCAGAAACAGTTTTAGTTTTCTCCGCTGAGCTTGCCCTTGGATATGGCTCCTTTGCTGCTGCCTCAATGTTGCTGTTCACATCTGTGCTATCCAGATTCAAAGCAGGAGGAAGATCTTGTGTCTCAAAAGACTCCACAGCAGCATCTTTGACAGGTGATGAATCTTCATCACTTACACCTGAGAGGTATAAGTGGAAATCTGTTTCATCAACACTCTCACTCACAAAGTCATTGTCCCTGTTGACTTTGGATTCATCAGTGGGGAAGAACACACCTCGTGGGTTTGTAACGATTTGAGGGGACAGACGGGGAGGAGCTTTGTTCCAGGCTACATTTTGTCTGATGATGGGATGCAAATTTGTTGGTGTTAACTGGGGGAGAGATTCATCGCTGTGTTTTCTGGGCCTGCCTCGTTTCCGGGGTGTGTGGGGTGGGATGTAATGCGTGCTATCTACTGGAATGTCAATATGAAGAGCTGACATCCCTCGGCTGCTGGAAGCACTCAGTAGGTCACTGGAGTCATGAACATTGGGATCTGCAGCCAGGTGCTTGCGCCGCAAGGATAAGCTCTTTTCTTTGGCAGGTACAGTCCGCAAGAACCTTCCTTTCAGAATCTTCTCATCCAGATCAGCACTAGCCAAATTTGCATTTGTTTGTAGTCTTTTGAGCATAGCCGATTTTTTTCCCCTGGCAGTCCTCTTAGACAGATCCAAGGTAGAATGTAGAGGCGCAATGGTTGCTACAGTCTCTGTGTTTCCTGAGTCAGCTGAAGTATTTCCTGTGTTAGTTGCTGTTCCAAAGCTGGCAGCTGTAGCCACTGTACCATCTGTGGGTAATGAATAGTTTGATGATGGAAGTTTGCTTACCACTTTGCGAGATATGTTAACAGCTTTGCGTAACACTCCTCTCTGCCAAGCATTCTTTCTGCGCTTCTTCACTCGCCTTAGGGGATTTCTCAGAGGACTAGTCTCTACCCTGTCTCCAGTACTGTCAATAATACTGCTAATGCCAGGTAAAGCAGAGGCCTCCACAGGATCTGCTAACAAAACATTTCCTGTGGTCAATATCTGCTCAGCATCCCCCAAATTCTGCAGACTTCTACGATTCTTCCGAACAAAAAATCTAGACTTTGGCTTTTTCTTCTTTTTAGCATTCAGTCTGGCTTTGTGCACATTTGCCCTCAAGGCCTCCAATGCACTGGTGATCGATTGCTGTGTTGTACTGGAAGCTTGGCCTGTTGTTGAGAGACCTATAGAACTGTTTATAGCACAAACTTCTCCCTCAGCACTGACATGATCTGTTTCTTCCTTGTTAACCTTGGTTTCACCCAAATCTTGTTGTATGTCATCTCTGACTAAAGAATCTATTTCCTCCTCCTTCCCTGAGACTGTTGTGATAACCTGGGGTTCAGCAACTGAAGTTTCTGGTTGCTCTGTTGCAGCCGCACTTGGGTCTGAGGGCTCAACAGTAGCCAGAGAGGCTTCAGCAGTTTCACTATGGCACAGATCTTTTCTCAATTCTGTTTTTGCACTCTCTACTGCGGAAAGATCTTCCTTAATCGTATCTTGTACAAATGACTCAGAAACAACAATGATATCGTTGTTTGATTCTGTAGATTTGGAAGATGTAGTTACATTCTCTCTTTGCTGATCTTTATCAGCCTCATGAGGCTTTTCATCTATCATTTGTGAATTAGTGGTTTCAATTTCTATCTTCTCTCCTTCTATCTTTTCATTCTTCAGAATGTCTTTTGCCTGGATGTCTGCGTTGACTGCTTCTTGTGGTTCTCCAGGTTTTGCTGTCTCTTCCAGTGCCTTGGAGTCTGCACAGTCTGACATTTGACTGCTACTAGAACTGGAGGTTGCACTGACTTTGTTGAGGGCATTGTTTTCATACTTGTGTGACAAGTTCTCTTTCTCATTTTCAGCTACTTGCTTTTCTACTGCTTCCTCCCTGGCTGTTAAACTGGCTTCTTCACTTTGTTGTTCATGTTCTGTGGCCGTCACTTCTTCCACCACTTGCTTTGTGGCACAGACACTGATATCTGAGGTTTCCATTTCTTCTTCATCTTCTCCACTTTTCACACTTGCTGTACTCTGGTCAGATTTTTCTTTCATGTCATTTCCTTCCAAGGAAACCACAGATTTCTCCCCTTTTCTCTGGTCCTCATTTACTACATTATGCTTTGTAATATCACTGTTGTCCTTTTTCTCAGATGATTTGTCTATGGCATCGACATCAGTTTTGGAATCACTTTGTTTCACAGGACTGTCTGGTAAGGGTGCATTTAGATCAATACCCATGGACTCAAACAAATTGTCTTTCTTATCGCCAGACTGTGTGTTAGTTTTATCATAGGTATGATCAATGTGTACATGGCGTACACTGAGCAGCTGTTCTTTTGGTTTTGATGCCCCAAAGATCTCTGCATATTTTGTTGTGGCTGATTTTATATCTGTGATCTCAACCACAGGGCCTTTTGTAGTAGCAGCCTCATATAACAACTGATATTGGCTTATCCTGGCCATTGAGCTTTCCTGTTCTTCCTTTCGTATGGGTTCCAGAGACTGTAAGACTTCCAGGGATTTTTCTAGATCTCCAAAGTCTTTGGCCCTGGTGCGAATGGTACTACTGGGAAGGACTACTGGCCTGACAGTGCCAGGTGTGCGCTTTTTGCGGCCTCTTTTCCAAGTTTTAAGAGGTGTTCCCTGAGATGTGGACTTAGCATCATTGGGCGGCCTTGGATCTGACAAAACAGAAGGCACTATTTTTCTGCGACCTCGTCTCCAAGTTCTAACAGCTCCTTGTGGAGAACATGCTGATGACGAACGTGGTGAGTTTACTAACAAAATCTTATGCCGTCCTCTTTTCCAAGCCTTTGGTGGTCTTCCACGACCAGGCCGTGGACTTATAAAGGAATTTGCCTCAGGAACAGTTGGGGTTGTTTTACCCTCAGCAGCTGAGGCAGAGGGTACTACCGTTATGACAGATGCACTGGACCCTGATTCTTCAATTGCTGTATCTTGCTGCTTTCTTCTGCTCCTGTTCCATGCCCCTGTTGTATTTGCTGAAGTCATGCCAGAAAATGTAGAAGATGCTAACTTGGGCACCCATTCTGAGATGCCAGCTGATTTTTCTTCCAGTTCCTTTCCATCCTTCTTTTCTGGCTCCAGCTTTGTGCCTATCCTTACACCTTTCTTGCCTTTTCGCTTTCTAGCACCGTAGACGAATCTTTTTTTCTTTAACGGCTTTCCAGCACCGTTGTCCTCAATACTGGCTGAAGATTCTCCTGACTTGCCTTTGGAAAGTAATCGGTTCTTCTTTAAAGTTTGTTTCAAAGACTGTAATTTCTTTTTCCTGTGCTGAAGAAGGCTACTTTGAGGTTTTACTGGTGACGTCTGACGCTTAACTGCTTTGGCAGTGCCCTGTGCGCTGCTTCCTGTGACACCCTGATTTGAAGTTTCTCTAGCAGTACCAATGTCACCATCTCTCAGCCTGCGTGGCAGGACTCCCAGCACTATTCCAATGTCTGGTGTGGGTGCCCAAAATCCTGCTGTAGTGTTTAATCGTTTCAGTTCTGCAGATCCTAACAGATCTGAAATGGCAAATTCTGGGGAAGCCACCGGAGGTCTGGCATTCACAGAATCAGCTGGTACAGAAGTTTTGTTGCTGGCTGGGTCGGGCACATTTTCTTCCTCTGGTTCTATTTTTGCCTGCGTGTTTGTGTCATCAGTCTTCCGCATGGATTTGCGGGGTGTCAGATCTGAGAGCTTGCGTTTCAATCCTCTGAAACCTATCAGTTTCTGGGGTGAAGTTCTCCTGAGGTTAGTACCAAGAGAACGTCTGTGAAATCTCTGTGCAGAAAGTTTGTGCCTGGCTGCAAGTTTGGGCAATCTAATGCTTGCATCTCTACTGCTGCCCTCTTTGTTGGATACAGGCAGGTTTTTCTCACCTTCTGAAGACCCCTTGGATCTTCTAAACTTAGATTCGTTTTTAGTGTATCCTTGATCAGCACTGTCAGTGATTTTCCCCGAGTCACCTTTTCTTAAACTGCCTCTTGGGCCATTCTCACTTTCTGATCTTGTGTCATCTTGCTTCCTTCTCAAATTAGATGAGATGCTCTTTCTTTGTGTAGCTTTCTTCTGCCCCTGATCATCCTGATCCAGAGCCATGTCTTCATTTCGGTTATCAGAGCCTCGACTGAGTGAGCGAGTACTATTTCTCTGAGTACCTTTCTTGCTTTGTTGATCATCATCTTCCATGACCATCTCTTCATTCCTATTATCGGAGCCACGGCTGAGAGATCGAGCACCATGTCGCCCTATTCTGTCCAGTGAAGATGTAGATGAAGGACTGACATCCCTGGAACTGTTTCGTGGTGGAAGTGGTGAAAAGTTCGGGGACCAAAAGCCCTCTGTTGTTTGAAGGCGGCGCAACTCTGGTGTTGGGAGGCTGTGACTCAATCTGGAAGCACTCTCATCTTTTCTCCCTGATTTCTGCCCCGAATCCAATTGCTTATCCTTCTGTTTTTTTGAAAGACCAGTGTCTTTACTTTTAGGTTTTTCACAAGCGTTTCTCCCCATCTCTGTATCAGACTGTTTTTTACTTGAATTAAGAATCGACTTCCGTCTCACAGCAGATGGTGAGACTTCTGGAGTTGAGGTTCTACTAGTTTTTTGAGACGCACTTCCTCTCTCATTCCCGTCCACCCCGCTAGAGGGACTCGCTGATCTACTACCACTTCTCAATGACCAAAAGCCCTCTGTTGTAGAAAGACGTTTCATTTCATTGGCCAATGAGTCTTTCAGGTCTTTAGGCTGGGCCTTCTGGAGCTGGGGTTTACTAATTTTGGGTGTGACTTTATCACTCACTCTTGCTTTTCTTGAGTCTGAGCTGTGAGATTTCTCATCATCTTCCGCTTCCTCAGCCTCCTTGGCTTTTACTCTTGCTGATGACCGCAAGCCAACACTAGAAGATGTTGTCTGATCTTGGTGTGGTTTAGACTGTTCAGTTCTACCTTTCGGCGGTGGCGTCTCATTCTTCTCCAAGGATGACTTCCTGGTTGATTTTTTCTCATCCAGGCTGCCTGTGGTGTCTGTCGACAACTTCCTGCGCTTCCAGGCTGGGTCTGAGCCAGATTCAACAGAGGCTGGACTACCCGCTGTTCTTTTCTTCCGAGTTGTACTGTCCTGGGGAGTCTTCGTTTGTGGGGAGACATTTTTCCACAAAGCTCCAAAGGTGCGTCTTTGAGGACCTGTGAACATAAATAATGAGATTAAACATCTTTTGTACCAGATACAATTTCATTATCAATTATCTTGACTGGTCTAAATGCACTGGTTTTATCACTAAATTGTTGCAGACAGTATTCAAATCTAAATTTTTTTTATGTTCAAGTTCACATGAAATATCTCAGGGGTAATGACAATATCACTTAGAATTCATAACTAGACCATATTGATATCTCTGCTCGAAGTTAACGGTCAATGTATTTTATGCCAATTCCTCACTTATTCCGTTTTCCCATTGCTAAAACTATGCAAAACCAGCACACAAAAAAATATTTTTTCTTTTCTTTTTTTTTTTTTAAAAATGTTCTTTAACAACTCTACTAAATTGAAATGCTCATTATTTTGTTAATCTTCTGATTAATCACACAATAAATGACAAAAAGATTTTCTGCAGCCAGTCTGCATAGAACTACCTCTGTGAGATGTGAGGCTGCCTGCTGATGCTGTCAGACGAGTTCTGCTCCTACCCCTTTCAGGAGGGGTGATGGAAGATCGTCTCATCATCTTACAATGTCTTCATTCATACCACTAACCTGTAGAGCACAAAAACACTCATTTTTGGAGAACTGACAATGAAATAATGCTTCATGCTAAAGCACACTCTTAGCTGAAAAGTTTAGTTGGTATCACTTAATAGTAAATGAACCCTGCAAAAGCTAGGTCAGCTGAGAAATAAAAATTTTAGATTTGAATCCTTCCACTCACACAACATAATAACAGGATAAACCATTTCTGAACAAGTAAACACTTATATTGATTCCAAATTTGGAAAAGATGGTCGGAAATGTTATCACTGGGTAATTCCATAAATGGGCTTAACTGCTTCACTGCTACACCAAATCTACAGTCCTGTGCTAAGCATCAGCAATATGATAAAATGCCCATGGTCTTAATGCAAGTTGGGAAATGTTCATGATCTAGATCTAGAACAGTTACACTTGATGACTGTTGTCATGGCTCTGCCTGTGGCATCTTTCAAGTTTTGTACAAACTTGCCTATTTCTCTCAAGCCTTTGCAAACTTTTCCTAACATGATCCTACATTTTTGAAAAAGTGTCTTACATAACCAGACAGCACCTGGCCGCTGTGATAACATATTAGGAGGGGGTGGGGGCGGGGTGGATTTCCAACTGTTTGGTGAAAGCAGTTTGACATCAATTAGGTAGACTCTTAGAGCAGACCAGACTCTTAAGCAGAGACCACTGTACTAAATGTAACATGAAGAAGCACATTATATGCCTGATTTGGATCTTCATCACTGCCTCATCTGTCGAACATCAGCCTGCAATCTCTATCAAATGATTCCGCATAATATGCAAAGTGCTGGTCAGTGGCAGGAAGTTTCGGATCAAAGAGGAAGAAGGGGAGTTTGGCAGTGGACTGATCGTGAATGTACCGCATAGGTTTTCCCACTCCAGACAGACCAATGTGTGGATGTGCCTGATATTTCTGGTAGCAGTGAAGTGGTTAATAACATCAGACAGAGCACCAGTTTACAGATCCTTTACCTTGTACATCTGTTGTAAGAAAATGATAATGACCTTAGCCTTCTACAATTCTGAGGAGATGCTAACAAAGAGCATACTAAGATAAAAAGTATAATTTCATTATTGTGTGCCCCTTTTTCTCAGTCATGCAAATTCTATAGCTATGTTCTGCAATCTCTGGATTACTATTTGACAGAATGATGTAAAGATCCCCTTCTTCAAATTTACAGTAACAGGGCACAGAATTTATTGCTTAAAATACTACAACGGACACAAAAACTAACTGAGGCACAAATGTGTCTACAAACTGATATTTTTTGATGTGTAAAAAAAAAAAAAAATTAATGACAGGACAAAAAAGCTTAATTACAAATTACATTTTTTTCCCAGCCTGATGAGCAGGAATCTCTTACTGGAACATATAAAAAATGACACTTCCCTTGATCAACATGCAAAAATCAGAATGAAATTCACTTGTCATTCTATATTTTTTTTCTTGGGGTCTTACTTCCCCCACTTCTCCTCCTTCCCAGTGTCACACTGTTATTACGAAGAGAAAGCCCTAACTACTTGTTTCATTCATCATTCAAAACAGAATTATAATAAAAGAGTAATGTTCCCTTATTCTATATTATCAGCAAATTTTCTCTTCTGAATCTATTAATTCTGACAGTGATGTTCTTTCAGGTATTTCTAGAAGTCTTTTTCAGTGTAAACAATTATACAGAATAAACAATTGTGACACAACCCTACCCCTTCAAATATAGGGACCATAAAAACAAACAAACAAAACCAATGAAATCTCAATCTTTCTTTTAGGTTCAAGACATTTCTGCAAGGACAATGTCACATCAGTAGCAAGTAAAGGAAATTGACACGTTTAGATCTTTATCCCACAATGATGAAGAAGGCTTCATTTCTGAAAATCTGTCACATTATTTTCAAATCTAGACCTAAGATCTAGATGCTGGATTTCTACCCTGGGCCGAAAACATTTCTGTGTCTGTATGACATTTTTCATCCACAGGATAATAAATCAAGTTTTAGGCCAACAACTCACGTTGATCATGCCTAATTCATAACCAAAATTCTACACAATAGATCTGGACTCTGCATGAATTCTTTACAAAACCACTGAAAAAAGCACTAATCAAATTACAACTGGGTAATACTCATAGGTCACCACTGATGATAAGTTTTAGAAGAAACAAAAATGTAGATCTCAATTTAGATCTAAATCCTGATCTAGATCTAGGATGATGGCCAGTGATGGTGTGATAAACCATCTGACCTGATAAGTGAACATAAATTTTATGATTAGACTTCAGATCTTGTTTCCCTTGAATTTAATGAACAATAATTTTACACAGCTCTAGATTCTTAGCTAGATTTGGCCTACAGATCTTTAATTGTTTCATATTTGAACACATCTGACCTAATGGAAACTGCTTGAAAACTGAGCATTATCTTATCAGACTTTTCATTTTCCCGTGCCAGTTCGGGTCTTTTGTTCTGATGTTTATTTTTTTTTATAGATCTAGATCTAGTCTAGATAGATCCAAATATCGAATATAACACAAAATATTGATCAATGAAGAAAATGCAAACTCAAGTTTTCTTTCAGATCAAGGAAATAATGTTATTCCGTACTCATGATAATTCTGTGAATTTACTTACTTCTTCTTGTTGACCTGTAGTGTTCTACAATACGCGCGTTGCCTAACGATTAAAGCCTGCAGAAACCCTGCCCGAGCTGTGTGGGCCTGTGGCCTTTGCCTTGTTCCGCCTCGGCGAGTCCCCCCTTTCCTAACTCGATCGCTTCTTCGCCGACAGTTTATCTTTTCTCCATCCTTCCCCACAAACACAAAACAACTACTTCATTCCATGAAAATGAACATCATCAATGTCTGCAAATTATCATTACACTCTATCACAGTCAACTTTGGACTTACCGCAATGATTTGTCGTCAAAAACGAGTGGTTTCTTGTGATCATGGCGGCAAGTTTGTTGTCAGTTGGGCGAAGCGGATGTGACGTCGAGTATGCCTTGGGCTAGGCTAAGGCTCGCCTGCTCCGAAAACGATTGTGTTGCCCCAAAAGTGAAGCCGCTGTGGAAGGAAAGAAGCATTGTCGACTGCGCTATTCAGTCATACATGAGGAACAGCTCTGTTATACTACACTGCTTTCCTACCAAACATTAAAAACATGCGTGGAGGCGGAATTTTTAATACTACATGAGAACGCGTTTATCTTTTCTGCGCGCTGACTTTATATTGATAGATTTTTATCAGTCGTGGCTTTATCATTTTATATTATAAATTTGAGGGCCTGCAGAGGAACTTGTGCGTGACAGAAAAAGCGCCGTAATACGGTTATACACGTATTATTTGTTGAAGCCACGAGAACAGAAGAGCAGTGATGTTTTCCATCTTTTATCTCTGCGACTTGAAAAAAAAAATCTCTCAATAAAAACTGTAGGCCTATCAATAAGTTTACCAGTGCATTTTTTTTAGACGCTGACGGCTCGTGACTTTTATTCTAAGACTCCTTGGTCATCGTTCAATCGTTCAAAGGCTAGAGAAATCGTACCATGGTCTCATTTATGTTATTTTCGAATGTATAGAATGATTGTGGAAAGAATCTTGTGGAGAACTGAAGGGGGGGGGGGGGGAGGGGGCCGGGGGGTGG
>JBCEWB010000002.1:734275-747610 GCA_039654565.1 Peronia peronii
AATGAAACTGTTTGGTGACATCTGAATTTAGCACCTCTGTGACCCTATTTTAAGTCCCACGTTTTGGCAAAGGGTCATTACTCAAATCCAGATTCATGGCAAACATGCCACGACCTTTCTTCAATTGTTAACTTGGGTCACTATGTAATCTCAGATATCTCATACTACTTTCATGAAGAAGACAATGGATTTTATCGGATCTGCCTGTGTTGCCAAGTAATACAATATTAAAACATGACAACTAAGCCTGTTGGTACTATGTTAACAGAACTTTGCAAGTCTCCACTGGAATCTAAGTTAGCTTTAATACTAAAAAACTTTTGCTAAAAAAAAAAATGTGCTCAAGGTAGTACTGTTATTTTATTAAATGGGAATTGCCTATTCTGTCTAGATCTAGGTTGCCCTCGGGTACACCATAAGTCTGTTCCTCAGTCTTCTATTTGTTCTTGTCACGGGATTCAAGTGCTGACTTTCAATTAAAAACTTTCCTGCTATCATTTTATTGAACACCGTTACGAGGAACTGGGCGTAAGGGGATTCGTCTTCTAAATCTAAATGAGTGCTACCAAACAATAGGCTGGTCCTTGCAGGTAGCATGTGCATAATTCTATCCTATTTCTGCTTTTTTCTCGACTTGTTTTTCAGTTGAAAACAACAAAGAACATGATCGGTCAGCAGGCCTGGCAAAACTGAAGTTGGAAGTTCAAAATAGCGAAGCCTAAAAAACAAAACAAAAAAATGGGCTAAGGATTTGATCAACTATTTGAATCTTGATATTTATATAGCTGGCATTCTGAAAAATATTCCTCCTGTATCTATTAAAACCTTTTCATAGCTCCCCACATTGGGGACCAAATTTTTTTTCCAGTGTGGAATAATTACGTGGATGGAATTTCCAGGATGACACGCAGATATATAGCACAGAAAAACATTGCCTTCTCCTGCTCTGGCCTGTTCTTAACTTGGCAAACTTGTTGATGCTCTAAATTTTCTTTGTATATTTTCCCCTTGCAGTGGTTTCTGCCTCACAAAACTCATAATAAAAATCAGAAACAAACACACACAAAAAAATGAAAGCCCACTGTGTTTTCACACCTTGCCTTTGTGACACTATACCATTCTCTGCTGTGTGTCACACTGTCAATACATACCTGTCCAGTCAGCATGTCGTACATCAAAGCCCCCAGACTCCACCAGTCGACAGCTTTCCCATGCCCTGAGCGCTGGACAATTTCTGGAGCCCTATTGACATACACATACAGATCATGAATAGAATTATATGAAAAAAGGAACACAGATGGAATTTATGTTTTCTTTTCCAAAAGACATGATTTCTTTAAGTCATCTGAAATTATACAAATCAATCCCAAAGATCAAACAATTTGTAAAATCAATTTCAATTTTAGCGCAGCTCACTGGAAATAATTTGCAACACAAATTTCATTACACATCACATGAGATAATGCCGTTCAACTGACACAATTCAAACTCACAGAGTCAGAGATGAGGTTCAAAACTCATCTGCAGATTTGATATTATGAAAATTAATTGTCTCAAAACATGACTATGATACTACCAACAAAAAAAGCATTGTTTTCTCCATACTGAATGGCCTTTTAATTCACTTAATGTATCTACAGTGCGGCCTAAAAGCAAAACCACGCCTTTCTTTGACTGAAATCAGAACCTCTAAGAAATCTTAATTTGTTCAGTCCACAAACTGCTCCGTAGTAAATGTAAATCTCGCGACAATAACATGACACAAGCTCAATAACCTCAAAGGTAATAATACTAAGTGCTCACATATATTCAATGGTCCCGCAGAAGGTATGTGTGACATCACCCAAGGCAATACTCTCTTTGCATAGACCAAAGTCTGTGAGTTTGATATGACCTGGAAAAGAAACAAACAGCATTACAGGTTTGAATGACAGGGCAATATATCAGCACAGCACTGGTGTGCTGACAGCCATCAAAACAATACTATTTTTTATAACAGTTCAAAATCATCAAGCAATCAGATTTTCAGCCTTTGGTTGCTTGGGAATACATGAATAAAAATACATTTATGTTATTCGTGAAGATAATATACACATAAAAATTTGTTTTCAAATTGGCAAAAAGCATCCATTGTGAATTACTTACTGCACTCCACAGAATAAGCCTATCGGTTGCTATTGATTGTAGTGAATTTCTGAGCTCAAAAGTTTCAGAGTTTACATTTACACCTGACTAATCTGTATTTATTGTATATCTAGTTACTGTAACTTTTATGGCCATAATCAAATTCTGTAAATCTGATCAACGCTCTCTGCTGTTGCTTTTGGACTATTGTAAATGTTGTAAATTTCACCAAATCCATTGTATGTTAAAGTGCATTTCAATAAGAGGACTTCTGAATTAAAATATGCAATTCTTCAATCTGACAGAATCCCATGGTCCTTCTGTCTACGCTTTGAACAATTACCTCTGGCATCCAGCAATACATTCTCTGGCTTCAGATCTCTGTAGATGACTCCTAGGGAGTGTAAGTGCTCAATCGCCAACAAAATTTCTCCCAGATAGAAACTGAAATGCACCATCAAATTCATTCTAAATAAGTTTCAAGCAGAAAATTTACACACAATCATGCCATAACTTTCATATGACTAGTATGCAAATAGAAAGCATAGAAGAGTTCAGATGATCCAGGAAAAATTTCAAACCAACAGGAAGATCAAACTGAAAGTGAAAGTGTAATGTGTATCATCTATTAATTTTGACAACTGTTTTCATAAAAAATGACAGATTTATTTTCTTTTATGTCAAACAAACATTGGTCTGTATCCCATTATGCAATCCACTTGGCCCCATATATCGACGATTCAAGTACATACATACCCTCCCTAAATTAACCACTTTACTGCATGAAATCTGTCCAAAAATAGGTCTCTCACATATGGGAAAATGTATGAGGTACATCCACCACCCAGTCCACCACCAACCATCTCTTTTTCCTCTTTGATCTGATATTCTGACCACTGACCATATGTATGTCAGCAACCAGATGACTGGCTGATGAGATAGTGATAGAAGCCAAAATCAGGTATAAAATCTGTTTTTCATGCTGTAAGATTTAAATACTGAATAACAGTTGATACTTCTGACTGCTTCTGGAAAAGTAGAGGACCAGTGTGTTTGGCTCACATGCATCAGGCGGGACAAAGTGCAGTGTAAGCAGCAGCCAATGGAGCAGTAAGACCTGACAGTATCATTACATTTTGGCATAGGATTACAAAACTAGCATAGAAATGAAAGGATTAAAGTAATACTAACAGGGCTGTCAGTGCAAAATTGAGCCACCCCTGAACTTAGTCAGCCGGCATACGAAATAACACGCACTTCATTTCATCCCACAAAGACCTAATCACATACGAAAGCAAACAGAATGCATTGTCATACTGAAAAACAATAAAACAACTTCTAATCAAGACTAATGTCAATGATGAATAATACTGATTGGCAGAATGGTAGTCCTACAAGACAAGTACACCTAATAGTACAACTAGACTAGATCTTGATCTCAATCGTAGTCTCATAGAGTAGTGACTAGCAATAGCATAAATCTAGCAGATGTAGAAGCACTAAACCATTTAAACGATCGCAGTGACAGGCCACAATGAGATCTTATAATCTAATCAGGTTGCGTTTCTTTTACATGTCAAAGGAGTAATATGACATGGCGCTATGATTCCATTAGTCATTTTCACCTAGGCCAACATAAACCCAATCTGGCAATACATGCACAAAACCCTGCTCTGGTTACCGTTCCATATTGGATATCTGCTGGCAGAGAAAATACTGTACATTTACTAATACTAGTTTACCGAAGATTTCAACAATCACAACCAGCTTCAATGCCGACAACTGTGACACCAGAACCCCAGACCTCCGCAAACTCTGGATTTTCACGGATCCACAGAACTCTGACAGCCCTGAACTAACTTCCATCTTCCATGGAGCTAACGTGTACATATTGCTCTAAAAATGACAAAAAGAAGCCTTTTTTTTTTTTGTCAGAATAACTTTCACTGCTCATGCAATTCATTAATTTATTACCATCTAAATATGTCTGTGAGGACAAACAGACCGAACATGAATTCAACCAACACCTGTGTTTCACAAAGTCGTGAGACATCATTACCTGGCCATATCTTCCATGAATATTCCTTCCCTCTCTAGATGTGTGAACAATTCCCCCCCTGGTAAGTACTCCAGAATGAGATAAAGCTTCCCGTCAGTTTGAAAAGCATAGTGCAGATCTACAATGAATGGATGCTGAGGAGAGCAACAATGAAAAAAAATCATGTCCAAGACAAAAATTCCCATCAACAAAGAGTTAATCAGCTTGGGTTCTGGCTTGGTACTAAAACAGTGGGCTCTAGTCGCAAGACAGTGGACTTCGGTACAGGGATGTCAAACTTTTTTCAGCAAAAAAAAAAAAAAAAAGGAAAATTCTCGATTTTCAAACAGCCACCGAACAACAGTTCGGCTCTGTCTGAAGCATGTGCAAAATTCTATCATGCTCTCAGTGTCACTGTTATTGTACGGGACTTGTATAGCATTAAAGATTATTACAAAACCGCAACTGGCTTGCAGACTCAGCAAAACTTGGAGCTGATCAGCCAAAAGTAGAAAAGTTGGCGATGACCAAAAAGTCGGAATCCAACTAAAGTCAGACATTTGACATCCCTGATAGGTAGCATGAAATTAGGCTTCAATTTTTCTCTTTTCTCCCGGAGAAAAATTTGATACAATGTGGCACTAAGAAGTTTGTAATGCTGGGTAGGCTTACAATTAGAGTTTAACATAAAGTTGGAAATTTCTTTTTTATCAGGACAGAAATTTCTATTTTATGAGTCTCTGTGAGCTGAATTCACTGAGATAATGTCCACAGGGAAGTTTGCTGATTGCTAGCCCATTTTCTCTGTAGGTCTGCAGCATGTGTATTTGTTTAATTTTACAATTCCAATGTCATATTATAGATATTTTCGTATCTCACAGGATGTCTTGTAAAAGATTTATAGTTGTTGAGTGCTAAACATTACGGCTGAAAACAGAATTAAAAAATGTCAAGCACTTATTGAATGGTCATGACAGTATTAAGGGCAAAATACAACTTTATTTTGGCAGCTTACTTTGACAGCTTCCAGTATATTGCGTTCGGCTCTTGTATGAGCTGTATCTTTCTGATTTCTGGCAATGCTGGCCTGAAACAGATTTAAAATATGTGATGTTAAAGAGAAAAATCATGGTCATATAGAGCTTGCAACTCCTACAATAAAAAAAAAAAAAAAAGAAATCCAGATTTACCTGTCTTGCTCTTGGTAAGAAAAAATGATAGAAAGGAAGCATTTATGGTTTGTTCATGGCAAAAGAAATCGATTTAAAATTAAAAATCTGGTTTACATGTATGGTTGGATGTGTTACTGTTAGTTCAGTGCCCAAATTTTTTACACCATCATGAAAAATCTTTTTGCAGCAATACATAGAACTATCTAGAGACATCTTCAGTTTGATGACTTAAGATGTCTCTAGGCAGTTCTATGTATCGCTGTAAAGTTTTTTCATGATGGTATAAAAAATGGCCAAACTCTGAGTCAGCCATTTGTTGTGAGCATGACTAAATGACTTATTTGCAAAGATATGTGAAGAAATAACAGAGAAACTTGTTCTCATGCTGCTAAAGAAGAAGGATTATAAAATAAAAGAAGCTACTGAAAACTGACCTTTTTCAATACTTTCATAGCATACAAGCGTGGTGGTTCATATTTTTTCCTGTTTTCATCCAGCATCTCAGCTAACAAGACCTAAAATCCAGCAAAACGCAAAAATTAAGCACACTGTCACAGCACTAGATTATAAAAGTTATGGACAATCTGAATGTTTTTCCATTTCTAGTACCACTCTTTGCCCGCATTAAAACAATGATCTTAAATATTTTTATACAATTTCAATAAAACAGACTTGAAGCATAGCTTTATATTTTCTCAACAAATGTTAAAACAAAAATTTGTTGCAATTAACTGCTTACTATGGCAAACAATTTCTAATTCTACTGTGGCCAACAAAATCATTACTTACCTGTTGAATTATAGTATATTTCATGCTCATCTGAATAAAATCCAGGCCCAGTATGTTCATGTCTCCTCAATGAGTAGCATTATAAACTTATTTGTGGAAATCCTTTTTCAGTAATTATAAATTTCAAAATTTATTGAGATTTAATCACCATATGAGCAATGGATTAAGGGTTTACAGACATACTGAAATAAAGATATCAGCAACAACGATAACGAACAATCAGATGTGATGTGCATACTTTTCCATAGCCGCCTTTTCCAAGTAGACTTATTATCTCAAAGCTTTCTCTCCCAATCTTTCGGATGTTGCCTGGGTTGACTGTTTGAGCAGAGAGCTCCAGTGTTTCCATAATTTCTTCACTGACAAAGACCAAAGATAGATCCAATCAGGCATTGATATCGGCAAACCAAAATTTCCCAACAAAGATTATCTAAAATGGAACTGTTGTAAAAACCTGATGTCCCTACGCTTTAACTTTATTTTAAAATTGCGTTTTTAATTTTGAAAATTGTGAAATACTGTGAGTATGCCAGTTCTACTTGAAAAGCAGAAAACAATAACTAGAACAATTTGTAAATTTCTGCTCCATAGTTCCCTATCTCTTGTTTTCAGATAACTAGATGATAATAACAAGTGATACTTTTTACTAGTAATGTAGTGAGTAGAAATATCTCAAACGAAAATGAGAATAATGAAGATATCTTACTTGGGCAATCCATCTCCTCCATATTCCTGAAATACAAAAAGAGACTGTAAATCAAAATCACATGTATTCACCTGCCTTTTTATTGTCATACCAGCTGACATCACTGAAAACTGTGTTTCTAGAATACAGATTTAGACAATTTCTTTTCTTTGTTTAGTTTATTCTCTGTGCTGTTTTTTTTGTTTTTGCTTTCTTACCGTTATATTTTTTTTTTCAGTCAAGACTTTACAGGCAAAAGTTAAAACTAAAAATTATCCACTCAATTATCTCCAATGATGTCCAGCCCATCAAGCATTAGTATAGAAGAGTTGTTTCAATTCTTTATGATGCACTTAGTAAGGGCAGTGTACACCTTGTGAGTCACATAAATAGCACTTGAAACAAGGTTCACAGAATGAAACTCTTTAGCAGATTACACTCTTCAGTTCTATCAATGGAAAAAACAAAGTCAAGAAATAAGGTCAATTCAGCATTCCACAACTTTTGAGATCATTGACCTGCTGATGATTATGGGCAATCTGAGTGACATTTTAAGATGTCCTCTGATCTGGATTCCAATTATAAACTATTCTAGTCCAAGATAAAGTGTTCGACGAAAAATGAAAGAAATGAAGTTACCCATATGCAGGGAAAGTACTAACAAAATCTCAACATATCTTGGCCTTAAATTCATATGTTAAGTTCTTTCTACTCTGTACCAGTGATTTTCTGAGAGATTTTGTAGGTTGTGAATAAGTATAAATACACTTGTTCTGTTGAGAGCAGCATTATAATAAGATGGTATTCAAACCAATGACTATTTCCACTTTGGTCAATCAATGGTCATTTTATAGTCCATGAAGCATTTTTCTATTTTGATTTGGCTACTTTCAACTGGATTGCCATCTTCAATGCAACAATTCTATCAAAATAAGTAAAATATTCCTTTAATACAACAATTTTCTTTCAGTCAGGGTCATTGTGGCTTTTTCCGCATGTAACCCCAAAAAGATGTCAATATTGTAAACAAAATCCCTGACTTGTCTGAGCTGTGTTGCAAACAGAAAGATCTCCGTGGAGAAGTTTATTTAAATTGTTTTTTTTTAAAGCCTTTCAATTCTAAGAATGTAGGATTATCTCCGCTTTAAGAGGCTGCCTGTTTTTGCTGAGAATTTTTGTGGGTAGAATATTGGAATTTGGAAATTTTGCCCGGGAAGCAACACTCCCGCTACTCTTCATGGATTTTGAACCGCCAAGAGTTCTTTAACGTGCGTAACATACACACAGAACTCCGAAATATATTCACCCTTATCCAAGAAGGCTAGAAGTCAGGCTTCCCTGCCCAAAGGAAGCCAGGGGAATGTTGAGTAACTGAAAAATAATGCAGGTTTCGATCTTTGTGTCCTTCCATCCCCTAATGGAGGACCTGCAAGTTGATTCCAACCACAACCTCATCAACGTGAGTTGTTTTCACGATGAAGCAGATGCCAAACCACATAGCCACGGTGACCCCTGTGATTTAAATTACTGCCAGCATTAGAACTTTCTACAGCAGTTTTGATGGGTGCTATTTCATTGCCAAGATTGTTTTGAAGATGCCAGGACTAACATTTAACTAACATCATAACTGCAATTACTGAAAGAACAAATAACCATCTTCACATGATGAGGAAGCTAACTATAAAGGAGAAAAGAGTGATCTGACTAGAACAGGCTTTTGCAGACACCAAAACATGCTCCTGAGGGAACCCTCCTGACAACAGAACATGTTCTCAATCACTATTCAATAAAGAATAAAGATTCTTGGCCCCAAACTGTGCACTGCAAACACACAGAACAGAAAGGCATTTCAGGAGTGCAGTTTCCTTCATGCAGTCCACCTGTCTCCTGATAATCATTTATGACAAAGAAGAATATCGAAGAAGAAAGACTGTCATGAGAAATCATTGCTTAAACGGCACTACCGTCTCACTGCGGTCCCTGCGGTGACCTGGCACATATCGATTACTGTAAAATGAACTAGTGTCTGTATCGATACTGCGATTATTGTCTCAGCAGTATGCACAGCCGAGGGTCCCAGCTGGTTAGGGCCTAGTTCCCATAACACCAACAAATGTTTTAAGTGCAGAAATCTACACATATTTGCAAATTCTGTGTAACGATCAAGATCTAGACCACTCTTGGAAAATGCTCATCCTATTAGCCTTGATCTAGATTCTAGATCTACCTTAACTTTGATTACCACTACTGAGATGATTGACTTGTTAGCACTAGCCGATATGTATCCTCTTCATATCTCTGAGGTGTTTTTTCATTCCCTTGAAGACACCCAATCCTATCTGTAATGTTAACATCAGCTGGCCTGCGAATAAAATCGAGGTATAGATTTTTAAATCGGCCGATTATCCAAAAAGCCTTGAACAGCGAGATGTACGTCACCTGTGGCCATGATAATTACAAGTCGTGAAAGAGTAGAATCTACTACTAGCAATAGTGGACAAAATGTAATGAGAACAAAGGAATTTGTATTAAGGTTAATTTATCCGGGTAAAATTACTTCATATTATCAGGATAAAGGCTGGCCAAGCATAAGATCACTTTATGTTCCTAAATGCGTCATTCGTGCTTCGTCACATAAGTCTAGTGCATGATCGCAAGTGACACAGGCTAGGCGGTCGACAAAAGAAAAAAAAAATCGGGGACTGACCTGTTGGCGCTCACTGCTCTCATCTGCCTCAAAATAATCTTCATCCGACAGCTCCTCAGGCCTTCCACCGTCTTCGGTGAGTTCTAGGTCGAAGACACCAGCCATATTTCACATAAAGAGATCTTTGGAGTAGCAAAGAACATTGGAAATGGGCTGAGAGTTGAGGAAACAGTCTGGATGCCGATTTTTCCCTCACGCAATTTGAGGGATTCCATGTGACGTAATGATCACGTGCTTCCTGTTCACCTTTCATCGAATGAAACTGTAGAATTTATTCACACAGGAAATACGCAATAACCAATGAAATGTGTGAAGAGGCGGCAGACGCGGGTTTTCCCGTTGTAGAGGTAGATCGTCGAATAAATAGATCTTAGCTCGATGGAGCCATCGATACAAATCATGGATTCATTGAAGAATAGATCTATTAATAGATTTCTTTACGGAGAAGCATCATTATTTTTGAAGTGCTCGTTCATTTCAGTCTCTATTGGCGGGTTTGATAGTTCGAGACAGTAAGAAAGATATTGGGCTTGCATGCTGATTTTACCTCGACTTCGTTGTCAGACAAATGATACTATAGGAATAAGTAAGTGGCGGAGTGAGGACCCTTCGATATCGCTAAGGGCGTAGACCTCTCATAGTCAGATCACCCGGTCTACTTTGTTTGATGTAACCTACTAGGAAACAAAGGCATAGTTAAAAATAGAGCTTCTATATGTGATTATTTTTAGTAACTCTCGAGCCCGTGCCACATGAAAATCAATAATTCACTCACAATACATGTATGAAACTGTTTTGTGATAAATTATCGTTTCACAGGGAATATTTTGTCTGATGTTTGTTAATTCTTTGTCTTTCTTTCTTTCTTTCTTTCTCACTTTCTTTCTTTCTTTTATTTCTTTTTTTATCAGTTTGTTTGTCTGTTTATTTGGATTTTTTTTGTGTGTGTTTGTTTTCCATTCCTTGCAATAAGAGTGAGAAGGAGGACTATGAGGCTAAGAAAAAAAAGAAGACGAGAGAGAACGAGTACAAAAAGAAACACCACAAACGGTCTGTCATTCTATCCCTCTGCCTTGACGAAGAAAGAAAGAAAGAAAGGCTAACTGGCCACATTTTTTTTTTTATTTCAGTGCAGCAACACAAGCGTTGAAAAAAGAACTTCTCTGAAATAATTCACAAAGTTTAATTTTAGCAATTTACTCGGTACAGTTCATTTTCTTTTTGCCCCTTCTTCCTCTCACTATGTGGGTCTTGGCATATGTTGAAATAAGAGACATTTCTAGGAAGAGAAGCACAGATTTGGCGTCATTGATTCATGACTGTTACTCTTAGACGATGAGACATATTTACGGTCAAGTGGGACTTGCCCCATTTTCCGGGAATTTGAGTTCTATTTTTTTTTTCTTTTAATATAGAATATGACTACGAGCATGAGGTCCTTGGTTGAAACAGAAGAAAAAGGAAAAAAGATGAAGAGGAAGAAGAGAGCATCTTGTCTCTTTGGAATCAACTAAATGACTTGTAAAAACATAATTGTATGTATATATGTGTGTGTGTATGTGTGTGTTTGTGTGTGTGTGTGTGCAAGACAACATGCTATCCTCTCAATCTTCTCTATCCCCCCCCCCTTACTTTTTTAGAGTTTTAAAATTTATTTATTTGTAATTACTGTTGTGTTTCTGGTGTATGTTATAGTTAATATGACTGGGCTATACTATAAGCCTAGTTTCTTCCTTTCTTCCTCCCTTTTCTCTTTCTTGTTCCTCTACACGATTTCTCCTAAATTGTCCATGTGTATGACATTGACTTTCATGTACTGATTTTTTTTTCATTAGTAACTCAGCATCGTCTTTTCCATCACATTACTTTTTCCCCCCATCAGTACCAGCTGAACTTTTGTTTTTTCTTTTGTAAATTGCCATGTTATGATAGGCCTATGTATAATATTTTATGGAAAAATTAATGGCACTTTTCAGTTAAAGCTTAAGAGGCCAGAGTAACGAGTGTCCAAAAATAGATCTCAACTGACTGAGCTCTTTTGCTAACCTGAACAACAATTGTTATTTAATGACAATATATAATAATATTAACGTTACGTCCGCAGTTCCTAAGAGGTGACGTGCGCTTACATATTACTATATTAATGCATAATCGTGCTGACTGCAGCATGGATTGCGTACTTCTATTTATAGATCGATTTCCCAGGTAAGTTAAATGACGGGGAAATGCTGTTTACCACCGATCTGTAATCATGATTTACTAATTCGATAGATTATTGTCAGAACAGAGGCTAGATCTATTCATGTCAAATCTCGCTGGATATTCTGGTAGATAGACAAACAGACAGGATGATAGAGAGACAGTCACACAGACAAACTAACTGGCAGACAGTCAGCCAGAAAAACGGACAGACCGGCCATCAGACGAATGAATACCTGTACGGACGAACCGATAGACGGACAGCAGCAGCTAGACACACAGACTGACAATTTTATTGGGCAAGAAGAAAGCAATTACTCCAGTATACGGAGAACAGGGGAAAAAAAACTTACGTGTATGATGTTTTTTAATGGTTCTCATAAGATGTCTTAACCTGACGAGCGATATTAAGGCTTAATTTTTATGATGACTTGTACTATCCTACAGAATACAGTACCGAGGTCCCTGCCAGTGTGATCTGTCATGATCACGATATCCTGGAATCCTTTTGAATTATCATTCTAGCTCTAGATCACCCATAAACGAGACAGTCTTGTAACAAAAAAAAAAAAGAAAAAAAATTCACACACAAAATAATACCAAACATGTTGACACTATTGGAGTAGTTCTAGATCTATATTTTGCCGCCTCTCTTGATTTCAGTTTGCTGCTTTCTCAAAGCCATTATCGGGGTGAGTGTTATTGTCAAGAAAACCTATGTCTTCATGCCACTTTTTTTTTTTTTTTCAAATCCCGACATCGATATATAGTCAGTTATAATCATATTAGGCCTACACTGCGCGTTATTATTGTTTACAAGCCCAGGATGATTAATGAAGGATATAATATATGTTTAAAATCCACCAGGTTGGAAGCCGACAGGTGTTAGATAACAAGAATAGGCCCACGAATAGTTCGATAGCAAACGATGGAGCTGAAAAGTACTGACATCATGTGCTTAACTTTGTGGGCGTTCGCAAAGGCAGACCTGTTAAATTCCCGAAGTCGGTGGGCCTATATCGCGACGGTAAGCTCAGAATCATGTGAGAGTGTTATTAGACAAATCTATCAGCTGTGTTAAGAGCACAGAATAGATACATACAGAAACTGTGTGTCACAAGTGTCAATGCTTGGGCTGCAGATACAAAATAAAATAACATAATTAAGAAATCGATATAAAGAGGATGTGACATACATTCTATAAAGACATCAACAGTTTTCTTCTCTTTCTTCTTCTTTCTCAATTCCTCCTGTTTTCTTTACCTCTCCTTTCTCTCCCTCGTTTTCGTCTTCTTCCTCAGATTACACATACACAGGCACACTGACACACAAGGAGAAATTATGAAATCCAAATTTGCTTGATGATGAGATCAGTAACTTAAGGTGAGGAGTCAGAAGTGAAGATTGGACCATTGAATTATAACCTTAGCTCAGAGTCATATCTTCGGAAGGAGGGAAGGAGGGAGAGGGAGAGAAGGAGAGGTTTTTGCAGTATCATATGTAGTGTTTAATATTTACTAGTTAGTTAGTTAGTAATGTTAGGTCTTTCGACCTCCGTGATGGTGGTTATCTCGACGGGTCTTTGGGGGGGGGGGGGGGGGGACCCTCTTCCTTCTTTTCA
>JBCEWB010000002.1:765371-785326 GCA_039654565.1 Peronia peronii
TCTATCTATCTGTCTATCTATCTATCTATCTATCTATCTATCTATCTATCTATCTATCTATCTATCTATCTATTTATATATATATATATATATGTGTGTGTGCAAAGGTGTGCTTTTACACAGACCCATAATCATGCATTTCATGTCATGTTTACCATTTCTAACTCAGATTACGGTCATCAGAATTGGCTTGTTGTATTGACATTAATTTTCTCTGATCAGTTGTTAGCAAGTACCAACATTCAAAGTTACAAGTGTTGATTTCTGTTTATTTCTGTTTTGTTTAATGGATATATGCTATACTCCATTCTATGGAGAAAGAAAAATCTTTATTTCATCGTATGGATCTCATTTTTGTCTAGTTTATCAGAGCGTCAAAGCTCCCTTGAAGTATCAATCCATCCTTCGATCCTTTTCTTTTGAAGTTCATTGTTGCATTGTCTGTCCCGCTTTATGGTTTAATCGAGAGGGAATACAGCGCCCATGTGCTAATTTTTGTATTCATAACTAGTTCATCTGTTTATTTCCAGGCAAGAAGTGGCGCTGTCTGCCACCCGAGCAGAAACAACCCTTTGTAGACGAGGCTGAGAGGATCCGAGTGCAGCACACACAGGACTACCCAGACTACAAGTACCGGCCCAGACGTCGCAAACAGTACGGCAAGAAAAGCACCAGTAAAAAAGTGGACACGGCCGAGTCTGCTAGCGAGGGCACACAAAGTGCCCAGACCACATCGACTTTACCTTCCAACCGTCCACTGAACTATGTATCACAACTAAGTCTGCCCGTGGAAACGTATGATCAGCTTTCTGGATGCACACCAACGTCGTCCATCACTGATCTGGCGAGAGAGCGTCCTGGTTATAGAATCCATTGTTCATCTCTGGATAGTGCTTTGTGTGGACAGAATAAGAGAGTTCCTAGCAACACTTTTCGTGGAAGACATGAGCCAGCCAGCCAGGCATCTGAGCCTAGTGAAAACATGTTTGCTGTAAATACGACATACTCCAATCTTCTTCGCAAAATTTCAGCAGAGATTTGTGACAGTGGGACAAATTTGCAACCGCCCATCCATTCAACGCAGAGTATAGATGTTGACTCCAATCAGCTGCCGGTTTCTACAGCAAATAGTGTATCCTCATGTTCAAGCAGTTTTGACTATTGCGCAAATGACATTGACAGAGATTGCTATGACGAGGGAGGCAACCTAAGCCAAGCAGAGTTTCATGATTTTGGCATCAAAGCAATGCCATCAACTAGCAGCACGCTACAGCCAGACATCAAATCCTTGACTTTGCAATCCAATGCACAGGTTGGGTTTTATAAATCTTCACCTGTATCACAGAGATCATCTATACAATCCATACAGAAAAACCTGAATACTGCAAGTGCTGGGTTTTATGATCAAAATTTACAACCTCAGAGCAATTTTGAAGACAATTCTAACCAGTTATCCTACAATATCCAGACTGAATACAAGAAGTTTGTCACTAATCAGCCCAATGGATCGCAAAGCCAAACTTTCTTCGACCATGACGAGCTTGTCTCAGGTCTTTTGAACACACCAGAGGAGTCAACGTTTCTGCTGCCACCTGAAGCCACCCAAGGAGTGGAAACACCAGACACGGCTAAAGTATTGGAATATACCCTGGCACTGGAGGCGAAATATGTAGGTCAAGACTCCATTGCCCCTAGCACTCAAACCTACCAACCATACCAGGCTGGAGAGGCAAGGCCACATATCATAGGTATGCAAATCCCAGTGGCAGATAGCTTAGTTTCGCCAATGGGCCCTACGTTCTCGAATGAGCACCACCAGTATGGCAATAGAAGAGACAACTGCTGTTTCTTCCAGAATCGGCAGGTATCTATCTGTAGCGACGTTTCAACTTTGTCCAATGTCAGTGACCTTTCGGATTCTGACTTTCCGCGGAGACGCCCTACTCTCCAACGACAAGCCCCAGTAGTCGACACATCAGAGATAAGGCAGAATGAACATAACTTTGAAGACAGTAGTCTTCATACCCCTAAAGTCGTCTACAAAGATTCTGATGGCGTTTGTACGCAGACATACAGATCATCGTGTTCATTTGATGAGAAGACGAGTCAAAGTCTGATTACTCCGGAGTTGGAGCAGTTCAACAGCCCCAGCATCCTGAACAAGACGCCTTCCTTCCAGAATGTTGGTCTAAATTACTTTCTTTTCGAAGAGTCCCCCAATGACTTTGGACCTACCATCCGTGCAAAAGAAGATTCTCAATTATTTACAGAGCCAACCATGATTTCGTTCCCACAGTCAAATAGGCACAGCAATAGCAAATGTACCTGTGTTTCTGAGTCGGATTGTGCACCATCTATTTCCAATAAGTCACAGATGCGGAGCACATATACGCAGAGCAGAGCCAATCTGAGCCTTGACCAAAGGGTTTCAAATACTGGAACGTCTCCCACGACCATCTCGCCGCAGTCGAATCTTGTGGAATATCGGCAGTGCGCTCAACATTATGAATCCGACTCGACGTCTGAAGACAATCCTCGTTCTCGCGACAGCAGCAGACGTGGCTCCACCATTGATCTCGAGACAGTCACATTCGAGAACCCGGATGGAAATGGCCTCTCGAGCTATTTACCCGCCATGTCTGACGTCAGTGGTAGTGACGATACTGCCATTCTCATTGCCGCCTTGACCCAGAAGACAGAATTATGATGTCATTTGTTTATTTGTTCAAATTTCTGGGAAAATTAAATAACATTCAAAGCCAAACTGCATAACAAACTGCTTTGTAATATACATGACAATGTACAATGAATGTGGACATTTTTCCGGGTCACGCCATAAAGAATGTGTAAGAATGGTATCAGTGATACGTTTATATGTTTAGACAAAATGACAATAAATAAATAGAGAAATGAAGAAGAAAAAGAAAGAAAGAAAGAAAGAGACAAAAATAAGAAAGAAAGAAAGAAAGAAAGAGAGAAAGAAAGAAAAAAGAATGAAAGAAAGAAAGAAAAGTTTTTCAGTAGTAAGATCTGATTCCAGATTCCGCAGTTTCTGAACAAGAAGTTTATTTGTATGTAAGACTCCATGAACTATAATGTTTGGAAAGGAAGAGACAGACAATTCTGTACTGTCATGTAGATAGCTGGACATTGCCGTGAAAATTATACATCCTTGAAAGGAAATAAAGCTCCGATGCTAAGTCGGTATTTCAGGTCCGATATAATGCATGCAATCTTTAAGTGTTCTGACTGAATCTAGTCCAAGCTCACATACATAAAGTTTGTGCTATATGGCTCATTTTTGACTCAACATTTCGTTAATGACATATATATGGATTCTAATAAATGACATGATGCAATTGCTTGTAGCTGGCTGGCTGAATTTGGTCCAGTTTCATATAGCTTGTGCCTCTGCTCATTTTTTATCTAGCATTTCGCTAGTGACCAAACAGAACCATGGAAATGACGTGATACCTGAATGGAGTGATACCATTAACCTGTCGTTATGTCTTTGATGGAGTGAAGATACTAGAGGAAGGAAGAGGGGGAATAAACTAATAGAAGGAGGGTGGAGAAATAGAAGATCGAGACAGATAACAAAAGAGAGCTGCTGGGTTTGGGGGGGGGGGGGTGTAGAGGAGGCAAGGTGATAGCGTTAGTGGGCTGAAACTGAGTTTTTCAATTACACTGTACTTTTATTGATGTTCATTTTTACATCATAAGTCAAACACTGTGCATATTTGTAAGTAAAATACGGCTGTTATTATGATTTATATTTACAATGGGGGTCCAGGAGAGGAAGAAATTTCCCCTTCTAATATTCCATGTATAAAATACTGGAAAACGAAAGAAAGAAATCCGACTCCGTGTGAAGCGCAGTACATGTTCTACGTTTATTTGTTTCGTTATAAAATAACAAGGGGGCCAGTTCTCAACGTTACAAAAAGGCTTTGAAATTGTCCGTTGAAAGCAAAAGACCTTTTTTTTTTTCTCAGCCAATAATTTGTGTTCGAATGCCAATTCATGACAGCTAGACAAATACAGTTATCAAATAACTATGTATAGTTGATAATATCATGTTTTTGAATGTTATACATACAATGTATCTCTATTCATCATTATATGATCATTCTCTGTTTGAGTGTTAAGATAATCATTGAGGTCATCATTAAAATTGATGGAGACATTTTTTTTTTAATAAGACCTGTATACTTGCAATTGAGATGATCCATTAAGCAAAAATACACGTTGATTTGTATTGATCGTTAGTTCAGCAGAAAGTACAATTTTATCTCCATCTGTACTTGAGCATGTGTGTATATATATTTTGTTGAACATATATAATATAAATATGTAGATTATATTGATACTACGAAGTTTTACAAGTGTGCAGCATATAATCGGATATTGTACTTTGTTTAGTGGAATCCCAATACATGTATGTTGTATTTGGGATTGCTCTGTTGCTAATGACAGGTTTCCAGAACTGGGGAACAGATCCCAATTCTAAGTTCATTTGTGAACTACATGTATAAAGTACACTTGTATTCACAAAATATTGGTGTTTTTAAATAGTCTGTTTGTCGAGAGGCATGGGGTGATTTGTAAATTTTATAGAAACCCTGAAACAGTTCAGTGTAATTCTTATCTGTGCACTGACATATTCATGAGCAGTCCGTATTCCAAGTTAATTAGTAAACCACATCGTGCAAGGATTCACAAAAGAAGTGATTTATGCTTGTTTGTTAATGACTATAGGAATACATGTAGGTTATTGTGTTTATAGGTATATCTATTGACGACTGTTTAAACAATATTAAATATTCATGATTTTTGTGGTATCAACTGTCAAGATTCTCTCTTAACAATAGTTCGACTACTACAAACGATTTGCAAATGTCATGATCAGTTTCTCAAAAGGTCCCCAATATATCAGCAGTGAGTGTAATAACAATATGTGTAAGATATTTGTAATGCTTACGATAAGAATATTGACAGTTTCATTGTTTGTCCTCATGTTATTCCTTTCCTTCACATTTAGGAGTTGAAAGATACTTTGCACACATGGAATTGTTATTGGTTGTGTTGCTTTCAGGAGAATTAATAAAAATCTATTTCTAACAAATCATTCTCTTTATTCCATCCTTTGTTGATTGATTGAGGTCCACAGTGAGTGCAATTTGTTAACAGTTCAAGTCAACATTGTTGTGTTTCAACTTGATATAAAACACCTCAAACATCACTGTTTTACATGTGATATTTTCAGTTTTCAGTGAAAATCATCCGAAAATGAGTAGAAAAGATTTCAGTTAATCCTAAGCTCATGCTACATCACACACTATCTGAATCCTCTGCATTTCTGCACAAGATGAACTCCACAGTTTCATCTGGAATGGAGCAGTAAATTCAAAATTTTCAATGCAGCACTGGATTATTCCACAAAATCTTTGTTAGGTCATTTCAGGGATTGGGAAAGGGTAGGGGGTGAAGGGAAGGGGTGCATTGCATGTCCATCTCTATCTGCAAAATTGTAAAGTTACATTTATTGAAATCTAATCTGAGTCATTTCACAGCCAAGGTTCACATAACCTACTAGAATCCAGTGTGACATGAATAAGATCCTCTTCAAAACACTGATACATAAGGGAAAGGCATTTTTTATTATATGTTGAAGCAGCCACTGACTTGTAATAATGAACAATACGCAGTTTCTGTGAGCTTCCTATGCTATTGTTGTTGAATTCCAACTTTAGTTCTAAAATATGTCTCACAGCCAGTCAAAATGAGATGTCGATTTTTCACCATAAAGGGTTTTTGGTATCATGTGATAGCTTATTTCATACCCTCTGAGGTGGTGAAAAAAGTTCTGAGCCAGCTTTATTCTAGCCAGAGATATTGCAGTTTAAAGAGACAAGGGGGAACCTCCCAGCAATGACCGAAATTCCGAGAAAATCAAGTTTCAATGAACGGTCGAACGCATAAATCTACATGTCTGCCTCACAAAACATCGATTTCAATGAAGAAATATTTTATAAATGGAGGGTAAGACCGATATTGTCTTGTTTAGAAATGAATGCACTTTCAATTTCTGCAATAAAAAGAAAATCGATATCTGACCCCCCTTCTCACACTCAAAGTCCGATTTCTCTGTTCTAGCCCAGTGACTTACGTCTCATTTCGACTGGCTGCCAGACATATATGTAATGTTACCATGGTATCACTTGTTTTAAAAGTTGCAGAAGGTTCTAGAGGGTAGTTAACTTTGACAGAAAACTCTGCATGTCTGTTTAACAGTTTAACACAGAAAAATAAAGTCAACTTTTGACACTGAGCAATCCCAGTCTATTACTATAAAAATAGCCCTAGAACATCAGGTAAGCCAATGTCAAAAACAAGAAATGGAAGCAAAACAGGTGTCAGTTGTTTCTTTTATTACCTCAAACCACTTAGGACATTACTGAGAAACCACCATGAATTGAATCAATGTTGTACAGCCCATTAATGTAAGAAGATGATCTTCACATGGTATTTCCTCAAATCCATATACCACAATAACATTACAAATAGAAAAAACAAGTTACAATTCAAATCACAAAGAAATCCAGAAGCTTGGTCTTGGCTTAAACATGCACCTCTTCCTCATGGATGATTGGTATATTTAACATATTTGATTAATCTGTCACAAAGGAAATAGCTTGTATTGAACAATCTGATTGCCTTCTTGAAAATTTCAGAATATGGAAATTGCGAATAACTTGTGCGACTTTTTATCAAAGTGAAGCTACATATGCTCATCGTAGATCTAAGAGTTCTTGATGCTGACCATCCGCAAACATTCACAAATGACATGATTCAAATACCTGTTCCTTTAATCATTTCACTTCGTTGCTATAGATACAATAAAGGAAAATGTTTAAAAAACATTTTTTTCTAGATCAACTGGAATCCAAACAAGTGGTAGGCCTATTTGACTACAAGGATAAATGATTGTTTATGAAAGTAAACATTACAGCATCAAACATGGGGAAGCAGCACAGGAAAATAATTCAAAAGCCATAAAGGTTTAACATTTGTAGAACCATTTCTGTTTAGATATAAATTATTCAACATAACATTCTATTTCATTTCCTTCCCTGTTTTATCTATTAATTTCATATCATTAATAACCAATTATATGTACTTAGTTGTAATCTAACAACTTTTGAAATGATAGGCTTACATGTGGGCTATACAAGACAACTCATTTTCCACAGATACGGCCATGTATTTGTAATTAAGATTATACTCTGTGCATCCTGTTCTGGAATCTTCATAATTCACCCACTAAATACATGTACTTATCATCCATGTATAGACCAAGCAGAGTTATATGAATCTCATCACATAAAGAAGCAGTAATTACACAACATCTTGGAAATGATGGGCAAAACAAAAATGTAATATATATATATTATAACTGCAACTCAGGTATTAAAAACAATATGCTCAAAATCAGAGACTGTCCGCAGCTGTAGGTCACTAAAAAAAAGGGAACTGGAAGAAGAAAAACAGTCAACAAATTGATAACAAACACTGATCATTTTTTTCTCATGTCAAGATCATGATCATGAGCAAAAACTTTACACATTTAGTACATGTACAATCATAACTGATCATTACAGAGAAACTAATTCATTGAAAATTACCAACAACAGGATATAAATAAAACTTGTTACCCACCTTAAGATTGTGAGAAAGAAAATCATGGCATTTCACATAGAAAACAACATACATTTTTTTGTGTGTTTTTTCCACAATGGCAAAACCAAGGACCATAAAATGAACAGCTTTTTTGGATGACTAAGATAACCAATGAAACTTTGATGCAATATGCCTTATACTTTGTATATCCAGTACACCAAAATGTCATCTTCTTTAAGGCAAGGATGTTTCGACTGTATTCATGCCCCAGGTCGATGATGCATTTTTGAAACACCTTCAGGCAAGAGACGTTTCCAACAATACCAGCCATAAAAATGTATCATGCACAAAAACTCTGGCGCAGTTAACTTGAAGTTACAACTAAATTACTATTGTTTGAGTAATCTGATCTTCAGAGATTGAAGAATACTCAGCAAGATGGTCTGTAAGTACAGGTACCCTTTCCTTAAGCAAGAGGAAGACAAAGTAATGAATGTAGACAGCAATGTCTTAGCCTTTATCTGTAGCCACTATGTAGGAATGGCTCAAGTCCACACTAGTTGGGTGTAAGATTTAGCTGCTGACAGCTACTCTGGATTTCATATGTGAGATTGACGAGTCCCTCACCAATCATTACAATCATTTAAAAAAATTAAAAAAGAAAAAAAAAAATGGCCACAAATATTTAAGTTCAAAAGTTCATAACTAACAGCTGAAAACAAAAGTCGTCACAGAGGAGTTCCTTAGTTACAACAGTGCCAACACATGAACATGAAACCAGGAAAGAAAGCTCTTACAGATGATAGAAACCAGACTTCAAAGTTCATGGTTCATTCTGATCCTTTCATCCCTCCCCCCTCCAAAGTAAGGGCAAATGACACTAACAAAACAACTGAAGACGTGGGTCATCATGAAGCCATAAGAGTTAAGTCTTGGCAAAAGCAGACTGGAAACAGTCAGCCAGAACAAACACGTGTTTAAAATTCAGTTAAAAAAAAAAAAATTTATAACAGATCAAAACATCTGGTTCAATAAATTATGCAGTTTTCCTGGGCATAATTCTTTAAATTACAGTATGGTATCTTGATCGTCAGAACCCTCAAAAGGTTGAGTTTGCAGAAGCTTTACACTGTGACAGCGCATTTTTCAGTTTCTTTTACACATTGTATTTATTCATGCTTTATTGATGTTTTTATATATTACTGAAATATTTTATAGGGTGTGGTAGGCTAATGGTAAGAGTTACTGTACAGTTAGATCTAGGGATTCTGGGGCTGGTAAATCCAATACAAAAAAAATGGGCCAATTTATGCAGTTAGATGGTTTACAAAGCTGAACTTCAAATCAATCAGCCTGACTTTCTCCATGCTTATGAATTTCAACAAAAACAGAGCCAAATTTATCATAGATAAACTGGTTTTCAATATTTCTGCATCTCACTCAAGACGAAACGAATATTTGTATTTCTTTTACACTACTCGTCTTTATTTCCATATCAAATTGGTAACTAACAAAATTTATATTTTCCATTGTGCCTCCAGATTCAAGACTGGATATACATATTCTTCCACTTAAGCAACAAACTGAAAAAGAACATGACAACAGCATAATGTTTAATCTCAAGGCTGAGAAAATATTTTACAATGACTGCATCAATGCAGTATCAATCTAACTGAATCATCCTTTAGATGAGACAATGTTACACAAAAATGGCAAGTTTCACATTTAGTGAATTGATCTTTATCAGGGAGCTAAAACTGTTTCCTCTGAATCTAGATTAAAAAAAATGTTTCAGTTGGCAAAGACTTTACCTTTACAAAATAGTATTTTGCCTCCTATTTAACAAAAAAAAAAAAAAAAATCTAGAGAATAATCTATGCCTTCTTAGAAATTCAAAATACAAGTTACTTCAGTGATAACTTTTCCTTCTAACATATGAAGAGCACTATGATTGTGAAGTAGAAATGGAATATTTCTATTCCTCAGCTCAATTTGTATTCATAAACAAAAAGCTACTGTGATTCACAGCTCCTGTTCCATAATGATCATACAAAAAAAACAAAAACAACTTATATCTCAGCTGTACTGGAGAAGGAAAATTTATGCCATGCCTCACATGATAAAGATTAATTCCAATTTTTCAAATTTTTTTCACCACATATATTACACAAAGAAACAACAACCAAATAAAATAAAATATAAAACAAAACAGTTCACAAAAACATGAAGAATGTAAAATCACAGACAAATTTATTTCCAACCACAATGCTTTCTTTGAGCATGTGCTAACTTCTTGAAAGTCAATATCCACCAAAGTCTGTAATGGCTACTAGAGCTCAATTATAAAATCAAAACTTACCATTTAGACAAAAATAACTTACGAAAAAAAAAAAAAAAAGATTTAAAAAAAAATCCATAACAAAGAGAAGTTCTAAATGCCAAATTAACAATGTTTCAAAAATTAATGTATTTATTCAAGCTTGATTGCCGTCCTTAGTCTTCTCTACAAATTGCTGGCATTTTGAACAAGATACCATAGCTGTATGGATGCTAGATTGTCAGAATAGCTGAGAGTGGTTCTTTAAAATTTTTGTGAAAACAGACTGGGGCTGCTCCAATACAGGCTGAACACTTGTGTGCTTACTCTCTGGTGTAGGCTGGTGGCTGTCCCAAGCTGCTGGGTGTCTTGATGGCATCTTCATAGGCTGGGGGCAGCAGCATCTAGGACACAAGGAAAGTGAGATAAGCATGAAACAGGGCTGACAATACTACAGATCCAAAGATTTGTTCACAGCTGATTTTACCCCTTCAATTCCTTTAGGACATACTATTACATCGTATGGCCCTGAAGTAAACAACTTATCATGCTGGGCTGTAAAAGTACGTCCTGGAAGAAACTGAAGGCCCCTCCCCCCTCCAACTTCCATTCGCCAGTTGGACATACATTATACAGCCTTTCTTTGAACAGCTATAACTTTTCTCTTTATGAGTTCTTATGAAGTACGGAAGTGCTGAAACATAGTGCTTAGATTTTCATACTGCTAGCGTGACTGTGGTGACTGCAGTAGGACTCTAAACACAGATTTAGATCTAGTAGTTCTATGCCCAGTGCAGTTACTAGCGCTTCTTTATCATTACAACTGAAGGTATAAAATGAAAGTTCATTGTATTACCTTTCATAAAATATGTAACTTTACACAGTCAGCTTCACTAGTAATGCTACTACACCCAATCAAAGAACACTACCACAAAACAAATGAAAATCCCTGTGTAAACTGGAACCAGAGCCTGAATATTTAGTATTGTACAAATTAGCGAAACCCTTATGTAGCAAAAGGGTTCATTAAAATGTGTTTGAGCTTTCACAACCTTCACTGTTCTTAAATCTATCAACACTAATGTATCTAGAGTGTATCATGATTTTGAACCATGACTACCCTGAAAAACTGTTCAATTGCTCAGTTACAGTTACTGCTCTCAGATGAAGCTACATCATGCCTACCTCAGTATCAGGATCCACAGCATATTCTCTGACAACACTGCGGCTAGCCACATGCATCTGGATGTATTTGTAACAGGACCATACCATTCCAATCAGGTAAGCCTAAAATAAAAACGTAACAACAAAAGTTGTATAATAATAAAAACTATAGTGGAGACCCCACACCTTTGTGGGAGATTTCTTAAATTTTGGACAATCCGACTGTAGTGAATATCAGATATCCTGTGCCAAAAGTATATGACAAGCATGCGCAACGAGATGCTGGTATTTTGAATGACTGAACTGAATCTTACTTTAAGAAAACGTGTTTGTTGATTTGGATGCTCTGCGAGCGGAGGCGGAAGAAAAATAACATAATGCATCATTCTATTGAACATACAATTCGGATCAAACAATCTCACGATTATCCCCAACGTCAAGCATAATAAGCTTTTATCGGATTTATATAATTAGATCCACAGATCTTTATGCAACAATTTTGTGTGCCAAATTTCACATGCATACATTCAGCAGTTTTCAAGTCCATAAGTCTTTTATGGGTTTTGTTGCAGATTTATGGTACAGTTTATGCACAATTATTATTACAGATAAGAACAAGAAATGATAAAATCTGCAAATAGTATTGCAACACACTCAAGTAACTCATGCGCATAACATTACTACAGTGGAACTCTGATGTTACAAAATCGGATGTTGCGAAATTTCAGTAATAAAGAAAAGAATATGCAGTCCTGTTTTATTTCTTTATTCTTTCTTGTAATAAAATTTCAGAATCTGCGAAATGCCAATCCTCCCAATCTTGTTAATAAAGAAATAATTTTTCCCAGAAGTGATGGATAAAACCACGTGACGGCGTGCCTAAGATGGTTAAACTGCGCATGCAACCAGCTTCTTTTTGTTCACCACTCCTAACAATGCCCGCTGGCTCTGATTACACACTAATGGCTAACGGCAAGACGTTTGCATGATACTTATGCAATAGGCTAGGCTCAGGTAAAACAGCATGGGATGTCCATGCAGGTGAAGGCAAAGCGGTTTGGGCAGGGCGTGCTGGTGGGGGAGACGAGGAGTAATCTTTTCCGTGTTAAGGAATGTTCTGTGATATCATAGGTCTAATACGCGCAGACAATGGTATTCTAATACGTGCAGACAATGGTATTCTAATACGCGCAGACAATGGTATTGGCGTGGCCATAAATTAAACTGTGTTTATTGCTTAACCTACACACCGCAGCACATTACTCTAGCTTTCAGCGCAGAGTAAAACGTATCGTTCGTTAGCCTAAAACTACTAATTTCAATATTTCACTGTTTTCAAAAAAAAAATGTTATTGTTAGACATTTTTCTGTGCAAAATTCATGTGCAGGCTTTGTAAGAGGATGCTTATCAGGGGAAATAATTAATAATAATGGTGAGTCAATGTGTGGGTCATCCCTATTGTTTTATGGTCTCTGTTGGATATTAAAAAATTCTGATATTAACTTAAAAATAAAAATCCTGGTCTCTTCGATTTCTAATAGAGTTCCACTTTATGATGAAAACTCTTGTGATTTTAGATAAAATTTATATAATGGTACAATTCTGTTATATTATCAAAATGACATTTCAAACTGGCAGTGAGGTAAAAAGTTTATGATTCCAGTCCCAAAACTTTTGAAAGAAAAAACATTACACATTTATATTACATGAAAGTGCTGATGACAATTAGAGAATTTGAATGAAAAAAAAAAAGCTAAGTCACGTTTAAGTCTTTGTCACTCTAATACACTTAAGAAAGTCGAGCACAGGTAATCAACTTAAAACTCACAGTCTGAAATAAATGTTTTGATGCCTCCTGATCACTAACCCATTGCACAAAACGACAACAATAAATCAGCTGTCTTGGTTTTAATATTACGATCAATTTTGAAACATATATCCAGAAACTTGCTCTCATCCCCTCTCTCCTGAAAATAATTTAGAGAAAAAAAAAAAAAAAGAAAAGACGACTGAAAAATAAATATGTCCCAATATTTTGCAGAGATATACTCCACTTCATGAGTAAACTACAACAATGAGGAGAGCTTATCTCTGCATCAATGTCAGTAGTCTTATTTTTCTTTTTTTTTTTTTTTTATGTGATATATTGTAAAACTAGAAAGACTGACCAGTGGAAGAGAAATAAGTTAGTTCATATATTGAGCACTTTCTTATTTGCCCCTGACAGGCATCAAATTCATTCTTGCGATTCAAGTGTGCAAGTTATATAAATAATATCTGATATTCACTACAGGAGACAGCACTAAGTGACATCTCATCACTTCACATTCCATCACAACAATGATCTTTTCAGTTGTGATTGTTACTAACAACTTACCTTCAGGGACAAGACAAGGATCAGCATTGTAACAAAAAGCAGCATCAGGTAGTCAGAATCCAAGCACATCAGATGATCCATTCCTGGGTAGTTCTCCTGAAAAAAAAAAAAAAAAATTACAGCTATAAACAATGTTGTTGGTGTTGTCAGTAATGTCATTCTCATAAGTTGTTCAGTGCTTGAGTGCTACAGGTCTAAAATAAAAATAATTAAAAATAAAATGTTTCAAGTGATTTGTGTTTGGTTCCTTTTTGTTGATGTCATTTTCTGGGCTGTCAGTGCAAAACTGAGCCAACACCTGAACTTGTCGGCCGACATACGAAATAATGCATCTGACTCTCATTTCATCCCACAAAGACCTTATCATACACCAAAGCAAACTGAATGCTTTGTCACACGAAAAACAATACAAGAAATTCTAATCAGTACAAAATTATGTCAGTGATGAATAATACTAACTGAAAGTGCACTTAATACAGCTGGCTAAATCCAGATCTCAAGCGTAAAATAGTAGAGTAGTGACTAGTACTAATGTAAATCTTGTCAATGTAGAAGCACCAAACCATTCAAACGATGACACCAGCAACACTGTGACTGTCTAGGTATTTAGTCTAGAAAGACGATCCAAAATTAAATCTAGATCTATTGGGCTCAAATACTGTCAAAGGACCAGAACTTGCCTCAGACAGAATAATCAGGAGAAGCACTCTTTAAAGAAAGTGTTGTTTTTTTTCTTTTTCAAAACACTCCAAATGGTAATTGCTAATGATTTTTCTAATATCCACCCATCTTCCACTCCTTTCCATCTGTTAGATAGACTACAAGGTGAGATTCAAAATGCGTACCCCAGTGTGGACTGGAAGAGGATCTTTTTTGGCATAGCTGCCAGGCTTACTATTTCTCTTAAATGCCAAAGGAATAATTCTAATCTAATACCATGTAGCGCTATGATTTCATAGTAATTTCAGCCTGAGCCAACATAAATCCAACCTGGCAATATATGCATAAAACGCTGCACCACAGACAGTCTCCAGTTACGGTTCCGTGTTGGATATTTGTTAGCGGAGAAAAATACTCCAAATTTACCAGTCCACTGAAGATTTTGACAACCGCTGCCAGTTTCAACGCTGGCAATTTTGATGACGGAACTACGGATTTTTGCGGATCCATGGAACTCTGACAGCTCTGCATTTTATAATCAAACAAACATTCTACCAACAAATTGTTACAATTTGCCCAGTGTAAAAAAATTAAAAGAAAGATCCTATCTCTACAAAAGAAATTCTGTCACCCTAAAAGGGGATACAAAATCTTGCTTCCTTAACCAAGTGAGTAATAGATGACAAAAAGAAAAAATAAGTTCTGAAATAGGTCTTCATGAACAAAGTTAACCTTTAGCTTCAGACTGAGAAGGTTTTTGATTTTTTTCCGTGGAGTTTTATGATTTTATTGTGAGAAAACTGACGTTGGTCGGAGAGATAACATGTGTCGTAAAATAAGTGCACCTGGAATTATGGTCAATAAGTTGGATTAGAATTTTCTCTACCTACGAATTTAATAGCGCATCATTCTGCGAGATTAATGTTCTAATCAAATTTCGGTAAAAACAATGAATGCAAGTATCTAAAAAGAAGTTGCAGCATGATTTACAGTCATTCTCAATTTATTGAAAAAAGTTATCTCCGTAAGATGCAGGTAAAAAGATCACTTGGGCTCTCTTCAGGCATTACTAACAAAGAACGGTCACTCACACTGCAGAAAAATCGGTAACATGGGGGGAAGGCCAAGTCACTGAAAAACACGAATCGGGTAATCGATTGCAGTAAACAATATCCAATGTGTTATCTTTGTAAAATTTTGTGTTATTGCCCTTTATTCATCTTCTTTCACCACTTTCTTTCCTGTGGAACAGAGCAGGCAATTCCTGGTTGAGTGTAGATTTCAGTCTAGACTTTGTAAAAAAGTAGAGTGTTTTTAGCAATGATTTTCATCACCAGTGTTACTTTCGTAAGATTTTTATCATGGGTAAGTAAGTGCCTCTGCACTATCATAAATATTGTGCTGCTTCTTTTTATATTCCAGCAAACTTATAATATCATTCAAATTCAATGAATGACATTTATCCTTTTATCTTACTTTGTTCCTGTAATTTGGTATAAATGATTTGGAATAAAAGTTATCTCCATAAGATTACTCTAGGCAATCCATTATTATTCATCTTTTTTTTTTTTTTTGGTTAAATGATTCTAATGATAGTAATGTTCTCGTCTTCACCTAGAAATTATTAGTTGAAAAAATTGAATGGTAATCTTGGAAAGAAGTGGTTTTGGGTGCAATGAAATAAATGTGTTTAGTGTTTCAATTATTACAGAGATAACTCTTACGACAAAACATTTATCATGAGCATATGAACTAACATAAATCCGTAATGTCAAAATTTTTGTAGAATTGATCTTTGTTTAGTCCTTAGCTGATGTTTCAGACATTATCATGGTGAGTTTATGATAAATTTCACCTTATTTTAAGCATTTTGTGATGTAAAAGTTATCACCGTAAGACATTGCAAATCACTGACTTTGAAGATATTTCAACAAAAAAGTACACCTCTCCGAGTTTTATTGTTTGTTTTGCAGTCTTCACTAGTTGATAAAGTTTCAATGTGTGGTGCATTTGTCTACCTTAAGCCTTTCTCAAATTTCACTACCACTGTCTCCAGTTAGACGGACAACTTTTGAGAATGCCTGATATCATATCATATCTATTATTCTTTCAATTTTAATGCTGCTTTTTTTTTTTTTGATGGAAATATCTGTCTGACAATCCAGCCTGGGAAGCCAGAACATTAAAAAAAAAAAAAGGAAAAACAACAGACTTCTTGTATAAGCCACTGGCCGAGATCGGTCACAGGGGATGCAACTCATTTTGGCCATTATTTCAATAAGATGGCTGAATCTGCAGTTTGTGATAGGCTATCAGAATGATGATTTCTTCCTAGATCACAGACTAAAACACAGAAAGATTACCAGATCAGTAATTAAACACTGCATGCAAAATTAGACAGTGTCTACTGGATCTACAAAAAACCTACACAAAATATCCTCACTCCCAGGCAAAGTCACATCGCCTTCATTTTGCTTCAGCCGTAAGAATTAAGATGTGCGGTGTGTCATGTTTTAATACTGGTCATTATGACTATCATTCAGGCTATGTCATCTACCATCACTGGTTTCAAACCCATGATCATAACAAAGAAGTATATCAGATCCCTCGGCTGTCTCAGACTTTGTTATTTGACTTTTTTATCAGAGAGAAAACACAATCTTCATCTCATAAGAAGATGGACTATAAATTTAAAAACAACCCTGGCAAAACTGAAATAATTTCTTTGGCTTACTTGAACACTGTAAATACGTCTGGATCTTTTTTTTCTAAACAATAACGAAATCACAGTCATGTGTAAAATAACAGAGCATTGCTCACCAGTCCTTGGTCATGAATCCACTGTTTGATGTTGGGGGCATATGTGAAACAGCCCACTACAGTCAGACAACTAAGACAAAAGTCGAAAACTTGCAAGCAGAAGAATGGCATCAGGTAGCTTGCTAGATTCTGAAATACACAAACCACACAATTATTAATATGGAGTGAAACTAGTTTGGTTCTACAATACTGACATTTTTTTTTCATTCAAACATTAAATGTATATATAAACTTTTTTAATGTTTTTCAAAAGCACAGTTAAAAAAACAACAACAAAAAAAAACAAAAAAAACTGACAAACTGAATCTTTTACGAGTATTTGATCTGATATGATTTTAATTCAAACAGAATGCGCTTGCTTTTTCCAGAGCATTGTATTGAACTATGCAAACATAATCTAAATATCTCTGAAACAAATATAGTGCAGTCAACCTCTTGAGACTGACAAAAATTGTTGACTTTTAGCAAGGTTGATGGTCAAAATATAATGATTGGCTAATGCCTCATCTCTACTGGTTTTTATGTGATTACGATGCATTAATGCTTTTCAACCTGCTGTGGATGGTTATCTCATGGTTCTTATTAGCTTTCTTTCAAAATGAAACAAAACTGAATCGCATATTCCTTTTCGATTTGGTCATCTTTTTTTTTTTTTTACAATCTTGGAATGCTTTAGAATGTTTTTCTAAAGTACAACTCAAGTTCATCAAGCCCACACTTTCCTTTATCTCTCTTTTTCCCCAACACATGACACACTAAACAGCCTAATCATATGAGATCTTATGATAGAATCGCATAGCAAATTCATGACTCGAAATTTTAATGCCTGATTGTGGACTTCAAAATAAGCAGACTCCATGATGCAAAAGTTGTTTTGTCGGTTGCACTGATAAAAAGATTTCCAAACAGTGAACATTCACTATATTTTATTATGAGCAGTAAGTTTCATTTACCTAAACACTCAAAGTATTTATAATGCCAGAGTTGAACAAATTCCAGTCAAAATGCACAAATTTTTAAATTAAAAAAAAAAAAAAAAATCCATGAATCATCACATTATGCCCTAAAAGTTGCTTCTGAACAGAAAAATCAAAACTGAATCATTACAAAATAACACAAATAGTGCACTCTAGCCACTTACTCTAGCCACTCCATAGATGAGAGCTATAGTAGAAATGAGGCACACCAACGCAATTCCAAACATTACACAGAGATTGTCTGTGGAAGAAAGGGTTAAAACACTTGAGTCAAAAATATACATGAAAATGTGATTATACATATATGTAACAAATATAATATTGTAAAAAAAAACTGATGACAGTGACTTCAACTTCAAAACGTATATCCATTTAAATGTAAATATAACAGCCACAGTGTCATTATGCAATGATCTTCATTCAGTCCAATGCTATAGTTTAAGAAAAAACAGACGGAGAATATGAACTTTGTAGATCTACCTTTGTTGAACTGCTGCCTGGCAGGAGTGTCGCGGAAGGTCTCAATGAAGTTGCCACTGTCAGTCTGAACCACAACAATTCCATCATAGGGTTGCTGATTTTGTGGCTCCAGGACATCTGGACGAACAGCTGCCAAAATCAGCACTCCCAGGAACAGGATGTGCATCAGCTGAGTGGAATAATGAGTGAAAGAAACTTAACAAATGTTCAACACAGTTTTAGAATTACTGTCGAGTCTAAATATCTGATAGATCTAGATTAGATCCACATTTAAACAAAATTCAAATCTCTGCGTAAGATTCAAACCTAGATTTAGGTTTGTCAATTACTGAACTAGATCTCTAATTTTAACTACTACTACTACTAGGTCTAGATCTACTACAGCTAGAGTCAACCTATCAATGTCCGACCACTGAAGGCCATTAGCAAAATGACCGCTCTGACTGCACTACGGGCACTGCCATTGTTGTTTCCAATTGTGGAAAGGACGCAGAAATATCTTTACTAAGAATAGCATATGACTGAATGTCGTAAAGTTTGTCGTAAAAAGGTCAAATTCCATGTTAACTGATGTAACCAAATTTGCCCCTGTCCAACCACCCTTGCCTGAACCCGATAACGACCTTGTCGATGTCCGACCAGTGGTCCGCCAACCAGTTCTTCCTCCTGAACATTTTTTTGTGTTGTTTTGGGTTTTTCTGCATGCTGCAGATTGTGATAAATGACAATATGGATGACCAAACATTTTCACTGTGTCAAGTTTCCCAAAACAGAATGCCAACAATACGACCTGTAAGTTACTGTTACCAGAAGTTGGAAGTAAAGGAGCACTAACAACTTTTAAAAACATGGTGGATCTTCTCTACTGACTATCAAACAAGATTGAAGCAATAGTGGTCACTGACCTCTTGCATGCGTAAATGGACCCTCTGAAGGGATAACAGGCTGGCAGGCGAGAAGAAGTCATATATATTTGTCATATGAGCAGACAAAAGTGAAAGTAATCAGACTGGGAGTGGCGGCTAGACACCGGTAGGACAACACAGATGTAAATATAGTCTAGTGTCATTGCTTTTCTCAGTTATCCAATTGGGCACATAAGCCGTAACTTTATTGGTCCAACTGGGCAAATAAGAACAGCCACATATATTGGCTTCAATGGTCCTTATAGGCTAGTGAAAGGAAGTAGATCTAGATGTAATTTGTTTGACTTGATTGAGTTTTCATTCACAGTTTGTTTTACTTTCAGAAGTTTTCAGGTGACACTTCAGTATAGGTAGTTCTATGAGCGGAAGAAATATATATAGATGAATAAGGATTAAGATAAACTATTTTCAGTTTAAGGCACTTTCCAGAATATATAAACACACAACATTTAACAGAAATTAGACATCAGGTATTGGGGAACAAAAAAAAAAAAAAATGGTTCAGACATTCCTGTGGGGACTGTAGTGTAAAATGTATAACGGCAGGATCGGG
>JBCEWB010000002.1:794166-806384 GCA_039654565.1 Peronia peronii
CTAAGAAATATAGGGATGAGAACTGTTCAAAGTTGATCAAAACATAGATTTTTATGTCACTGATGTCGAAAATTGGGTGCCAATTTTCTCACCTCTTGTCTCACCCAATGGCCATTCCCATTACAGATTTGCTCATAACCTGATGTAACTGCTTGGATGAAACCACTTCACAAAGGGTGTATTTACATTTTGTCATAGAAACTCGGTGTAAACTGCAAACTATCATCCCTCTGACTACGTGGACTTAGATTATTCTTATTAGAAAGGCTGACATTGATGGGGCAGCAGTGACTACAAAGAAATATACACAAGTGATCTAATGATGGCACAGAGTGAGAACACAAGAGAGCTATCTGATATACAAACTATTAGATACATAGGCTACTTTAGCTTTCATTCATAGCAATTATAGTTCATTTGTAATCTCAACAGCTTGATCGCTGGTCAGTGCGAAACTTGTTTAGTGGGTCAAGTCGTCAGGGAAATTTGGGTTATTATTCAATATGGTATAAACAAGAGACTACATATATTTGATACTCTCTCACATCATAATATAGTTTCTTTTGATTGTAGTTTCGGACCACTTGAGAGGACTTGAGTAGGCCATGTGGCCTTTGATTTCTGTTCTTCTCTTCTGTGCAAGAGGATTTCATCTTTGGGCATGGAATTTCTCACTGCTGTATTGGTAAAGTTTCCTTTACCTTCCTTTACCTTGTGAAGGAGTGAGCTGCGCATACTTATTATGGCGTTAATTTGACAAAACCCCAACTTTGAAAGACATGGTGAGAAATGTCAGAGTGCAACGAGGAGCCCCCACGGATAAACACGAGCATCGCATGCAAGGATTCGCTTTACCTGTCATATAAATACGGGACGGACGGTTGTAGAGTTAAAATCAACACTTTTTCTCGGTCCCAAGAGGTTGACTTTAAACAGATTCCACTGTATTAATATAATATGTATATTAGTGATTAGGAAAGGTTCAAAATAGATTTAATATAACACTCTGACCATAAATATTATTTTTTGTTTGAATTCTCTGAGCAATTGGAATGGTAGGCAAGAACCGTAGTATTGCTCCGGAAATGTTTATTGTCATCTATTATTGTTCATCGGAGACATTAATTTACTGTAAGAGAAATGCCCATTCTTTACTTTGACCCTTTAATTTGGTTGTGGAGTTCTGCCTCAAATTTCACATTTTATTGTAATTTCTGTCCATTTCAGTTTCGTGTTCAGCCGATATGACAATAAAACTATGGGATTTCAATGGATACGAATGTATCAAAACAATGTATGGTAAGTCTGTCTGTTGTTAAGTCTGTTAGACTTGATATGCCATCTTCCATATAGAGCAGTTTAATTGATTGCCATTGTCTTATCCAATACAGTTTGAATAGCTAGCTGTGGAACACATGCTGAGCAGTTTTGGGATTTATGAACAGGGCTTATGAGCAGCAAGATTATTCATTATTAGCTGATCTTGGAAGTTTGTAAACTCCCTTATGTGTGTCTGTGTACATGCATGGGTATGTTTATTGTGTATACACATAATTCTTTTTCATAAAGTGATCAACAAAACTTACAGATTGGGCTTGGCACAATGTAAATCTGATACGTATTTTATTTAATATGTTGATTTGTATTTGTTTGTCACAGGTCATGATCACAATGTCTCCAGTGTGACCTTCATGCCATCTGGAGACTTTGTTGTGTCATCATCCAGAGACAAAACTATAAAGATGTGGGAAGTGGCCACTGGGTAAGTTCTGCTGGAAGATCAGGAGTCATGTCAATGACATTCATTCTGCTTGTTAGCAGTTTACTCATTACTACTGAGAGCACTATCTCTAAGAGACATATTTATCTCTTTGATATGAGTTTGGGAATTTGAAGAGCTACTGGTGTCACTGGAAACTAACCTGTTGAAAAAAACAATAGCTTTTGATGGGTTAGAATGTGGCTTATATTATAGTATAATAATATATAAGCAACTTTAGTATCCCAAGAAAGTGTGTTGGCCTAATTGTCAAGGTGGCAGTAAGTTCTCTTTCATCTGAGGCTGGACACACCTTGTGAACTTAGTAAATTTAGTATTTACTAACCAGTAGGTATATTGTTGAATAATTTTCACATCACGAAATGTGTTATTTTTTGTCCCAGAGTTGTAGAGAATGATTATCGTTTTATGAAATAATCGGGATGATGTGAACATGTTTTCTAAAATGAAGGATTTAATTTGAATATATGTTGGAGACCTTCTTTCAGTTATGCATTAATGATTGATTTTAGTGCAAGTCATTGATTGCCAATTTCGGACAAAGTGGAGATTAGGATGCACAGTGTCAAAAGCAAAGCACAAGTTAATTTTTAAGATGAGTGTTTATGAAAGATGGTGTGCTCATATATGTGTTCTTTTCTCCACAGCTACTGTGTTAAGACATACACTGGCCACCGAGAATGGGTACGGATGGTACGAGTGTACCAGGACGGGTCCTTGCTGGCCAGCTGTTCCAATGACCAGGTATGCCAATTTAATGAACCATTTTTCCAACTAGTCAAATTATTTCCTTTGCCAGGTATAGATAAGCATTATGAGAAGGGACTCTTGGTCTTTAAATGTGAAACAATATACATGGTCAAGGCAAAGTTTCGTATAATGTTATCATTCTGGAGGCATTTTTTTTTCTCTTATCATGATAAGTATTTTCATAATTGTTCGTTTCACACCTGTCAAATAATTTTTAGGCAGCTGGATGCAAACAGTCAGGTTTAGAGAGTATGCTCAAAGAATTAAAATTAAAAGTATTATTTACGAAGATCATGGTGCCTGATCTCTATCGATTACAGAGGTTGAGATTAACGCTGTAGACTGAGCGAGAGAGGAATACTTGGTTGCTTTGTTAGCGAAAAAAAATTCTCCCCTGAATGGTATGAATTCAAATGTCTTGGTTTGTACTTATTGTCATTTTCCCCTCGATGTTGTGTTATGCAGACTGTTCGAGTCTGGGTGACAGCCACCAAAGAATGCAAGGCGGAGCTCCGAGAACATGAGCATGTAGTGGAGTGTATCGCCTGGGCCCCAGAAACTGCCCAGCCAGCCATCAACGAGGCTGCTGGCAATGAGGTAGGACCTGCAGCTGATTGCTAAGAATATTAAATGATACTTCCCAGGGTGGTAGTTTTGTCTTAAGAGGCAGGATGTAGCAAAGACCGCATGTAGACATTCATGATTTTCCGACTGCGGCAAATCCTACATTTAACTTGGTAATAATTTGTTTGTGAGAGGAGTTATTTTTTTTAACCTGTTCTGTTTTGGTCTTCCGTGAAAAAAGAACAGAACAAGTAGGGAGATACTTGTTCTAACAAAACAAGGGGAAAAAATTTTGAAAAGTCTTCTTCCTGCCCCCCCCCCCCCAATTTTTCAGTTTGCACTAACAGATGAGACAACACATTTCATTTGGATTGACTCGTGTTCCTCACAGTTAGGCTGGGTTATCATGTTAGACGCAGGATAGAAAGGACAGATTCATAACAAATACTTAGAGATCATTTGATTTTGTTAGCACATTTAATCTCTAATTTTATTGTAAATGTTTTCTGTTTCAGAGCAAGAATGCCAAACGTTCTGGACCGTTCTTGCTGTCGGGCTCCAGAGATAAAACAATGAAGATGTGGGATGTTAGTGTAGGACTTTGTCTCTTTACATTGGTAAGCAGTTAGAATCAAAATCCATAGCTCAGAGCTGGTCAGTGAACTTTCATTTTCTCATGTTTTCAGACTTGAGAAATTATGGTTCATGTAATGAATGTGAGTAAATATGCCATTGAAGACATTTTTTTTTTTTTTTTTTCAAGAAACTTGTCAACCTATTTGCATGAAGCAGGGCAAGTATAGGGGTTCTGAAACATTAGTATGTTCTTTGAGAAGACCACATCATGTGGTTCCCGCACAAATTGCTGTGGGAAAATGGTTGAAATGCCTCTACATTTATTGCAATGGTTTGTATTGGAGGAAACTGCTGTAGATTTGCTTGACCCTTCTGTTTGATTGAGTCCATTGGGTGTTGATCAGATCCATGAGTGTGATTCAGCTTACAGCATTTATGAAATGAAATGCTTGAATAGTTATTGCTACAAACTTTGATACTATGTTGTGACAACTCTTTCATGGATAATATTGTTGTTTTTATTGGTGTTAGTGAATTTATGGCAGATTTATAAAAAAAAACAGAAAAGAAAAGAAAAATAATTTGGTTTTTTTTTTTTTTTGTTATATTTTATTGTATTTTTTTTATTCACTCACAAAAAGAGAAAAGAATATAGCTGATAGTTTTTAATTCTTAAATTCGGAACTTCAAATACCACCACACCCCACAAATAATGTGTAATTTTTAGTCATGGTTATTTATTTACTTTATGGCCATATGAGAATGCACTTCATGTTCATACCTGATGTTTTGTGGTGATTTCCTCAGACCGGCCATGACAACTGGATCCGAGGTGTGGTGTTTCACCCAGGTGGCAAGTTTATTCTGTCTGCCTCAGATGACAAGACCATACGGGTATGGGACACCCAGAACAAACGCAATCACAAGACATTGCAAGCCCACCCGCATTTCGTTACTTCAATTGGTAAGGAAAAGGAGAATGCAAAGAATCCTTTCTCCTATTTGAACATGGAGATGTATTGCATCAGATGAACATGATACATCAGAGATGTTGTGCAAATATTGTGTTATGATTTAATACAGCATGAAATCATTTAAGTTCTTTATAGAGTCACTTTCTCTCATTTGATCCTCATTGTTTAGATTGACGAACATGATGCATCATAGATTTAATGAAAATTTGCAAGTTATTATTTAATACACAGCATAAAATCATTTGAGCTCTTTATAGAGTCATATTTGAATCCTGTTGTTGTAAATGATGAACATCATACATCATAGATTTAGTGAAATTTTACATGTTATGTTAACAATACACAGCATAAATTATTTTAGTTCATTTTAGAGTCATTTTCTCTTATTTGAACCCCATTGTTACATTTGACAAACATTATACATTATAAACAGTGAAAATTTACATACTATTTTGTAATATACAGAGTAAAATCATTTGAGTTTTTTATAGATTGGACATAACTTGCAGAAACTTTCATCTCTTTGTTAAGCAGTCCTGGTCTAGAAGCAAAAAGTCCCCCCCCCCCCCCCCCCAAGTGTTTTGTTATGCAGCACGATCTGCTTCACCTACCTTGCTGTCAGTCAGTCTGTTTTGTATCTGTGTTCTGTTTTCTGTTATCTGTGTGCTTGTTGAAGATAATCTCTTGATCCTCCTCAGGTGAATTAAAGAAAGCCTTAAGTGTCTTGGATTGACATAATTTTTAAATTTACATCTAGTTTTCCATTTTATCATTACATTTGTGGAGCTCTAAGCACAATTGTAAATGCTCTTATGACCTTTTTAATGGGATGATGCAGTTTGATGGATAATTTTTCTTTTTAATTTTTTATTTTTTTTAATAACTGGAGAGATTTGATGATTTTTTTTCAAGCAATTTAAATTTGTAGTAAATTACGTTACATTGAGATAGATATCAGAAGTTTGCGCGCAACTTGCAGATAAACAGAAAGATATTTGTGCTTTAATCTTCTCCAGATATGCACAGAAATGCCCCCTATGTGATCACAGGAAGTGTGGATCAGTCAGTCAAAGTATGGGAGTGCCGCTAGAAGCAGTGATCTGTCCTCTAGTCCACTCCTCGTCATCACAACACCTGTCAAGCAAAGCCATCCTGCACTGAACGCACATTTGGCCAACAGTTGCAGAGAGAGAGAGAGAGAAAGGAACAAACAAGTCATGCTGTCTCATGGAAAAAAACAACAAAATTGATCTATAAACACTTGATTGTTGTAGTTGTGCTTCAAATTCAGTTTGACAAATACATAGTACCTGTGTTTGAGTCACCTCCCACTTCAGCCTCTGGATCCACCAGTCACACATTCCTGTATCATTAGAACGCCATCTACAAGACCGTGATTGCTTTCAGTACACCCAAGCCAGATCTGAGCCTCAGAAAAGGAAACATTGACAGTTGTGAAACATATTTTTATGATCAAATATTTCTATAACCAGCCTGGATCTTTGCTTACGAACAGAAATATTCACAGCTGTGCAGCATATATATATGTGATATATTCATATTCTCATAAAAAATATAGATCCAGTTGTCCGCTATTTGGATAATGGCTGCATTTATAGTTTTGACTTGTTTTGACTCTGTTTTAAAAGAAAATGCAGTGTTATCGATTTTAGATTTTTAAATTCAAATTCTCGATGTGTTTTCTCTCAAAATTGAAAGATGATCATTTCACTTCATGGATTTGATATGGGTGGATCTAAAATCAGTATCCATTTGAGAATTAATTTTGCATGGTATACTGCAGTAATTATAAACCAACAAAAGACCAGCTTACCTGTATATATTTGAAAAGGGCCGATGAATTTGGTCTCAAATTAACAATTACAATATTTACGAGGAGGGAAAAGACCTGCAACTCACAGAATTGTTTGATATATAGCTTTTAGCACACTGCAATAATTGTATGAATGACTTGGTTGGCTCCTGTGAATGGCTCCGAGTTTCGTGGACCATGTTATAATAATGATATAACCCAGTAGAATGACATTAAACTAGAAGTCTTTGCTATGTTACATCTAGCCTGACGGGTGGGGGAGGCACTTTTACACGGTGTCTGAGATGCATTTTGTGTTGAGTCAAATGTTGCAACCAGTCAGCTTCAGGTCACCTGTTTTGTGAAAGATGTTTCATGAGCCTCTTTAACGTTCAGTTTGTGGAACACATTTCATTCAGCCAGGAGTAAATGGTGTCTGGTCGAAACATAAGTTTGCTGCACATACACACACACAGATACACACAAGTACACATACACACAGGATAAACTCTTCCAAACTTTCAAACCAAATTTAAGGAGTATAATTGTGTATAATTAATTACAACAGAAGAGACACATGCTTACAAACAAGAGAGTCAGATTTTCTTTCTTTCTGCTTTTCTGTGTGATATAAATGTACACTGTACAACTTGGCATTATTGGTGTTGATGTGTTTTTTAACTGTGCTGCTTGAAGTCAAATCTTTGTGAAAACAGTGTCAGTGTTGCACCTTCTGTCACCTGCTGGATCAACAGCTTGTCATCCAGCATCCGCAATCATCACTCCGTCAGGGGGTGTCCACTCTCTTTCCACACTCAACAGTTGTCATCTTTTTTTCTTTTTAATTACTGTCAAATACATTTGCATTATGATGATGACACATAAGTTAATGACATGAATTACTTGATCAGAGCCTGGCTACTTTTTTTGCTATACTCTTATGTCCCATGTTATCTTTGATAACTGTAATATGACTGTGGTATAGGAAACGTTATTCTGTTTCTACAGGTATGTCAGTAACATGAACTGATCGTCACAGCCCGGGTTCTCAGAACTAAAAGTATTTCATTCACCTAATCATTCATACACTCACTCATGCTCTTGTGATTTTCTCACCATATGATGAAGACATTTAGTTAGGTGGACATTTCATTACCATTGTATCTTGAATGTCGAAGTAGCCTACATTTATTTTCTATAGTAAAAACTTTGAAATCGGTCTATGTATAATTGCTGTACTACATAGCTTTGAAGTTAACTTAAATTTTTTTCTTTTTCCTTTCTATTTTTTTTTGATAAGACTTCAGTGGAGTAATCAGTTACCTATAGGCCTTGGGTGAGTTGATAATTGATTCTAACTGTTATTGCACTTTATCAAGGATTTATCTAATAGCACCACTTTCCAGTGCTCCCTGTCGTTCCAGTGTGGGAGAGTCTTTAGAGGTCAGCTTTGCAGTGGATATATTGGATATGTAATTAACTATCATAAGCTAGCGTTTGTTTCCAGAGCTGGAGGCTTTTGTAGCAGTAGTTCATCCAGTTTTATTCACAAGTTGTTCTGCTTTCATCTGCCGTCATACATTTTTATGGGGATATATTTTAAATCATGTAATTTTTTTTAAAAAATTATTTATTTTGAAGATTGAGAAAGGACTTACATAACACCAAACCTATATGAAACTGATATGACCTGTTGCCATTAAAGGTCACTGTAGAAGATGTACTCATAGATTTGTAATAGTATAAACCAAGTTTGAATAGTGAGGAACTGTCGTGATTGAGTTACTGTGAGCATGCCGAAAATAGACTACTGGTAATGATATGTATTCTGATCACCTCTCTTTGTCCAAGAATCAAAATATTACTGTGGTTTGTGAATCCTTCAAGTATCTCTTGTGTTTTTATTAATCTAATTGTCCCCCTCCTTTTTCTTTCTTGTGGTAGGAGTCTTCATAGTTTTATTTGAGATAATGTTATTTGATTTCTATATTTCTTTCTTTTATAGGTATGGTATGTCATTAATTAGGACATTCAGTTGGATAGTCAAGGCAGTGAATTTCATTATTAGATTGAGTGAATTGATTTGAGCTTGGTGACAAAGAGCTGTGGCACTAGAACATACCAACTTTTATTTATTATCATAATAATATATTCACAGAGTTTTATGTATCTGGAAAGTGCACAGTGTAGCTGATGAACATGTTAAAGCATTCCTGTCCCATCGTATCGGTGTTGAACAAGAAAAGAACAAAAGATCATGTATTGACAGTAGATGAGAAAATAGACACTGGGAAAGGAAAAAAGGATTGATTTTTGAAATTTTACCAGTTTTGTTTTATATATTTGGTTTTGTTTACTTCTCTGTGATTTCAATATGTGCAACAAAGTGGCAGAGGTGTTGTGGAAGATGGTGACATATTTTTTTCTTGGGGATTCTAAAATGAAATCAGTCAGTCTTACAGTCTTTGAGCACATGCTGGCTTTCCCCAAGGCTGCCATGGATGTTAAATAACTTGGACGTTGGATTATCTAGGTCCGGTCATATTTTCACCAGCTACACCGCACTGGTTTAATAGGATACGTGAAAAAATGTGTCCCACTCCACTCTCTCAACTCTCAGGTGTCTGACCCCTTCCCCCTCCCCTGCTCTTTCAGCTATAGATGTTCCTCATCCATTTGTACAATTTTGTAAATAGCAGCGTGACGTGATTGTAAGTAGAAATCTCACAGAGTGGAGAAGGTGGATGGGGTCTGTGTCCAGTGTCGTCCTAGACACAAAGAATGAAAGGTTAGTGTCTGTTGCAGCAGGATATGTTGTCATTTCATTTCTTCCTTTTTTAATTTTTTTTCCCCCTCTCTTTGTTGTGGAGTGGTAGAGAAATGCCGAACACATGCCAGGGCTTTCGCCCCACTGTTTTTAATCATTTCAACATTGATGTTGATGTTTCTTCTTTGGATCACTCCATATGATGAGCCGATAGACGCCATATCTCCTAGATTTTTAAATGCTCTTGCTTTTTGCCATTTGCATTTTGTTCCTTATCTTTTTGTTGATGTTTATTTATCTTTTGTTTTTCTTTTTCTTTTAAACAAATATCTCCTGTAAAAAAATAATTCAATTTGATATGGCATGGTCTCTCCAAAAAAGAAAAACATATATTGCATTTCTTTCTCTTCTGTGCTGTGCAATTTTTGGTCACTGATTTTTCAGAGTTCATATCCAGTGACTAAGTTATGTAACATTGTGTGATATTTTTCCATGCGATTTGGTAACCAAGTTCATGTAATTTATTTTGCACGCTTAAGTAAATTTACCACGCTTCATACTTGTCACTGAAAAATACTTGCTTTTTTTTTGTATGTGTTTTTAAAAATTTGTTGTTTGTTCATTTTATTGTGTTTTTTTAAATCGACAATGCAGTTTGAAGTTCTGTTCCAGTAAAGACGTCTTGGTGATTATGTAAAATTCATGAAAGATAATTACGTTGCACAAATATATTCATTTTATTAAGTGTAGGTTGAAGAACAAGACTAATTAGGAGGGATTGAAAAACAAGTTGTATCATGATAATGCTGATAGTAGAACTGAATAAGAAAAGCCCTTTTCTACTTTGAGCCATTCCTGTTTGTGAAGGAGACACGTTTTATGATCTTGATTCTCTTCATGATGTCATATATTTGTTTAATGGCCCCGCTTACATGAATTTTCTTGTTCTTTTTCTTTTTTTGTGGCAACAATACCCTCCATTGTCTCTATCAGTATTGACATTCTGCACCGTACTTACTTTGCCAAAACGATTCATTTTTTTCGCTCACACCACCAACAGTGACAGTGATTGCATTGAGAAAAAAGAAGCACCTAGGAGTTGTCTTGAGCTGCACATTCATCACACCAAATTTTTGTACTGGATAATATAGCTTGACTAGGATCACAAGAGAAATGGATGATTGAACATCATGAGGTGTCAGATTTTTGCACCGTCTGTAAAATTTGTGCAGTGCTTGAAGTGGTAAGGAAATAGATTTTTTAAGATTTTTACTTTTGTTTATCTGCAAGATTCATTGATTATTGAGAAAAGTTTTGGAATCTATTTGTTCACTTTGAAAGTTTCTTAAAAGTGCTGTGCATAGTACCTATTTCAAACATGGATAATTTCTTTTTTTTTGTAATTATACCAGGTGTTTTGCTGTAAGTATTGAAATAACATTTATTTTCATGGCGAAACAAAAATCCATCAATTTTGAATGCTTATTCATTTTTTTTCCCATTTTCACAGACTTTATTCTTGATTATGTAGAAAACCACAAGTTGAAACCATTTGTTCTTGTTGCGAAGGAGAAATGGCACAGGTTACCCTCATGTCTGTGTGACTGCACTTGAACATAATTTGTCTCATGAAGAAATTTGTGATGATTTCCAAACTGTGGTCCTGTTTCCCAGATCATGGCAATGTTTTTTTGAAGATGGAACAAGATTTGATAGCACATAAAAATAAGGGACAAATACTGCATTTGTGATTTTCCAGTTAAAACCTTATAGCATTATAATGTCTAAGGGGAACGGAATTTTGGGAGCTCCTCAAAAATTTCTACTGTGATAAATCAGTTTTTGTATAGAGTTTCTGAACATTGGAGGGATGTCTCATTGGAAATATTTCTTTGATAAATGCTGCATCACAAGATTATGAGCAATAAAAATTCCCTCCAATAGATGCTGAAATTTGGAAAGTTTTAAATCTAGAACAAGAAATTACACAGGTATTTAAGAAGCACTAATATTGTAAACTCATTCAATTTCCAGTACTGGAAAGTGGCACTGTAGATTTGCAAACAATGTTTGTTTTTCCCCATCAATAATAGTTTCTTTTTGATATTGTGTCAGTCAATGTTGCCTTTCATTGAAGATCCTGTAAACTTTCTGTGAAAAAAAAAAAAAAGAAGCTATTCTGTTTTCCCATGCAGTTTTCAGATTTGGTCATTGAAAACTGATATAAAAATGAGTGATAAGGATTTAATATCTTCAGGATCTAATCATAGAGTGAATTACATCACAATTTGCAATCAGGCATTTTTTTGTTTGTTTTTTTTTTTTGTATAGCAAAAGATTAAATGAAGGAAAAGAGAGTGAGAGAAAGAGACGAGAGAGAGGTACTCAAGAATGGGGCAATAGACAGTGATTTTTATGAATGTGGTTCTGGGTGGTCGTTCATTGTGTCCACTCACATGTATGTCTTATTTTGTTTTTAAATAAAAAAAATAAATCAATTGTTGGTTTGAGTATTTTATAACTCAGTTATTATAGATATTTGTAGGATGGGACTGTTTTATATTATCATAGCATTATCCACATATATTGATTATGATATCATGCTGTGTTGCGATAACCTGTGAAGTTCCAAAGATACAATGTAATTAGTGTTATGTTGCTCATAAGTGTATAATTTAGTTGGCTCTTATTTATTTTTCATGACTTGTTCTTCTTTTTTTTTTTGTGTGTTCTTTTCTTTTCTTTTTTCTTTTCTTTTCTTTTTTTTTTTTTTTAATGTTTTTAAATTTCTGTTCTCCTTGAAGTCTATGATCTTGTGAAGTGTGGAATATGACTAAGTAAGGGTTGATATTGTCAGATGCACTTGTAACTTTATCCAGCAAACTACATCAGCTTTTTTCAACAGTGCTCAACAGTTACAAGTGTTGTATTACATAATCCAGGCCTAGTCCCCTATCAGCTGCTCAGGATGAAATTAAATTGAGAGACAAGAAG
>JBCEWB010000002.1:809979-825007 GCA_039654565.1 Peronia peronii
TACTGCCCAGTCCTTTGGGATACTGCAGATGTAAGGAACCAAAATACCATCTTCACTATGAAATCTAAAGTTTACTACAACTTTGGTCACAATTCCAAAAAGTGTGGTTTACTCACAGTCTACACATTTAAACATTGTGGTGCCTTTTAAGTATTATTATTATTTGAACATATCATTTTCACTTTTTTTCCATATTTAGAAGACAGGCACTGCAATACTTTTTAGGGCAATAGTTCAAGGAAAAAAATCTTAACATCATCACCCAAACATTTTGGAGGAGGGGGAGGGGAGGAACAAAATACATGTTCATTTCCTAAAGCACTCAAGCAAAAAAAAAGAAAAAAAATGAACAGTAAGAGATGGCAATACCAGTTTAAGACAACTGGTCATGTTTCATGTGATCAGAAACTGAAGAAATGCAAAAGGAAACAGTTTGTTCATTTGCTCTGTTGTAACTAAAAGCATTCCATAGCAATGCTGCTTACTTTGTAATCATTACATTGAACAAATCATACATCAATTTACTGAATAGTATTTAATTTTTGCTCATTTTCACCTCATATAAAATTTGAGCCACCACACAGTTTAAACAGACAGATATCACTGTAAAAAAAAACTACATCATAAACTCTGCACACAGCCAATGCATATGTTCAAAACAATCGCATCATGACAAAAACTGTTAAACTGCAATCTGTGCTTGTGCCACTTGTGAAGAAACCATGAGCTGAATTTGCTTCAGATAATAGTGTATATCTTATGAACTGCTTCATTAGCTCCTTCACTGCATCAGACTCACTTGCTCAGTAGGCCTATCCTGCTACCTCCCACCTGCACTCAGCCCTGCCTACTGTACATGAGCCCGCAGGGCATATAGGCATCCATTCTTTACTTTCCACTTCCAGAGGCATTGGCTGCTATTCACTGGTACATGAAGAGACAGATGATATGCCTGATTTAGGCTCTTATCACTGCCTCATTCACCAATCATCAGTGTGCAACATTTATCAAAAGATTCTATATACTGCTGCCAACATCTGGGCAATGGTCGGAATGTTGGATCAATGTGGAAGAAATGGGAAGTTTATAGTGGGCATAAATGGTTCTGTGGAAACCTGACAAAACAGGATTACTGGGACCACAAGTCCTGTTATAAGCCATTCCTGTTATAACCAATATACAATGAATTGCAGGAATAAAAAATTGCTAGCCTATTGTCTGATTATAGGCGACTTTTCTTATTCTTGGATAGTCTCCCTTGATGAATTCTTTTACTTTTGTGTGTTTCAGCAAAGACTATAGTAATGATGATAACACAAATATTATTTTAGAGGAAGTTGAGAAGGTCACAATATGTACATGTACTAGTAAATGACAGTAAAAAGTCTTTAGCAGAGCAACTGATACATGGATATCTAACACATGGCACTAGCCTCAGGTCTGACTCTTCTGCATCCCTGTCCTCAAGATAGGCTTAGTGCCGAGAGTAACCTAGCCTTGCCTAAGTGCATATAAGGGTATCATATTACACCATCCACCTGCTCCCTTCCTCCTACTGTGTCAGTTCCTTTCAGCTCTATGTCTTACGCACACTGTCATGGGGCTGAGAGTGAGATAAAAAGCCATAATTGCAATGGTGGTGCATGGATTAGCAAAGCTGATCCAAGTATACAGCAATGGAAACACAATGTGATATCAATATCACAAAATGTCTACATATGCAACTACATTATCAGTATTCATCACTTTGATGAAGTGGTCAGTGAATGGTAAGGTACATGTTTATCTTACCTAACATTAGGAGCTATATGTGTGAGTCCTTTCTTTATCCATATTGGCCAATCACCTCAGCCTGTTTTGTTTATCGGTATGAATTATTAACGAGTCATCCCCCTCTTTTTCCCCAAGCCACATAGCTGATCATATTTCCCACCACTCACTCCTCCCCTTTATGAGATACCCAGTGAACAAAGCAGATGATATAATAGTGGTCAAGCGATCATGCTAGTAGTGTACTTGACCCACTTAAGCACCTCGTGCAGCTTTGGAGTACCACTAGGCGTACAGGTTTATAATGCATTGTGAGCAGATAGTAGTACAGGTATCCTGTATCAAGCGATTCAACTGTCACGGGCTACTGCTATATGAGATACTACTTTACTAATGCCGAAATAAAACTCGACATGGGGATCAACAGCGTTTCTGTTATAAGCGATTTCCTTTTATAAGCGCTCTTGTTATAAATGGTTTCAACTGTATACCTTCCTGCACTCAAGAGGCTGATTTTTGGATGTAGTCCCTGTGGATAGCAGTGAAGTGTTCCAACTAACATTATGCATCACAATGACAGTAGAAGTACCTGTTCAGTAGCTATGAGTGGAATGTCCAAAATCCGAGTAGCTTCTGTCTGAAAATGAATCAATTAACAAAGAGTAAGTGTCAAACATCAAGACCAGTAAAAAGAACATGTGTAAGCATGATATTTATTATTCTAAGCATTTATCCAAAACATGGCAACAAAACTGGGCTCCTCTAATGATCATTTAAAAAGAAGTATGCAAATCCTTCCAAGGATTAAAAACAAACATTAAAATATTTTCCCAACAAAATTAGAACCAAATCAAGTGAGAATATCAACTCTTCTGTGTCACAAAGTTAATTCGCTTTTTTATTGCTACTTTTACATAGTGGTAAGTCTCTTACTATAAGTATCGCAAAGATCAATATAAGATGAATGTACTTCTTACTATGGTTCTGGTTCTATATACGCCTTTCAACCTCCTGGTGGAGGTTATCTCAACAGTTCTTTGTTAAAAAAAAACCAACCCTATCTTAAAAAATCCTGTCTTCATTTTTGAAAAAATAATTTAAAAAATATATATAAAAATAAAAAATGTAAATTCTGTTTCCGCTTTAAAAAAAAAATAAAGAAATCCTATTTCCATTTTTGAAAAAAAAACAAAAAAACCTGTCTTAAAAAATCCTGTCTTCACTTTTGGAAAAAAAATTTAATAATAATGATAAAAAAGTACAAAATCACCAGCAGACTACCTATCCAGCTACTCCCTGTTCTATATCTATCTATCTATATATATTTGTATTTTTATTGAAGATGTGTGTTTATTGCTTTTTATTTGTTTTCTATTATATTTCAATATGGCCCCTATTACTATTTCTATCTGCCATACTGTTTTGACTTTTGTTGGTCCATGTTTTCGTTCCTGCTGCTATTCCTATCCTATTTTTCGTGGGCCGTGTTAAAAGGTCCTCCCACGAGGGTCTGAGGGTGTCGCTGTGTTGTTTTGGTCACTCGTAGATCCCTTACTATTTTTGTTTTGTATATATATAGGTCCTAATCATCCCTATCTCCTACTCTACTTTTCCCTACTCTATCTACACAGGGATGAGCCCTTCGGCCTTTATTTCCTGTTTCCCTGGTATGCTTATTTCATGACATTCAATTAACAATATTTATTTGGACAACATTTATTATATTTACATTATGTAATATTGGGGAATCCCTAGATCGACCTGGGATATAGGGTTCTATCTACCACCTCGCTTATCTCGGTCGGCATAGGACAACGAAAGACTACTTTGCTTTGTCTGTGGCCCCATCTCTCAAGCGATAACACGATGGGTTCTGGTGCTGCAGAGATTTTGAGATATGATGACGGTTGTTTATCACAGGAGCACCTTGGCACTTTTACTATGTAAGGAAATATTCTATAATGGCATTCAAATGGGAATCACGAAGAGTTAAGATGGATTTCATGGCTGACTGCGTTGTGAGAAAATACCATAACAGTGTAACATTTATATGCTGAGGAAATTGGGATCCTGCTAAATGAAGGCAAAGAACAAATGATGGTGTGTTGATGGAACAGTACAGACATAAATAGATCTATATACCTAGTGTACTTTTACTGACTTAGTTAATGGTTAAGATTGGATATTTAACATTAAAGTTAAATTTTTTTGTCTCTGATGTATGTCAACTTCCTAGCCTTCATCACAGCATGCAATTGCCTGATCTGTAGATGTTCCTAATAATGCATTTGTGAAACTTTCTTGAGCTTGCTTTAATTACTGACATTATCGATTCTCTATCGAGTCCCAATTGGGGAAAAGGGTTTAAAAAAAAAAAAAAAGTGGGGACAGATTCCTCAAACTGCACTACATGAAATTTAACGTACCAGGCGATTGGAAATTTCAGCAATTTCACCGAAAAATTTGATTGCATTCCTGAATCTCTCTTGAATATCACACACAAAAACAACAGTCTGATCTAGTTTGATATCACCGAATTTTTTTGCTGCCATTTTCTCCAGTTATCGTGATAAAATTTCAGCTGTTGCAGACAATCGGATAAAAAGTGACCGGTTTCTGGTTGCCAGATGAAAACACGAGAACTTGACCTTTCAACCCTGAACCATCTGTGTCTTACAGTTAATGAGAGTTCTCTTCCTTGTTTTTATCCGGGTAAAAAGAGTACAAAACACCGGACATCTTAACTTTCCTTCCCCCCCCCCCCCAACCCGTACTCCAGAGTAAATGGAAACTTAGATTAATATGTTTTATTCCGTACGGAACTAGATCTAGCTGAAAGTAAAATATGCCTTGCACTATTAGAAAATAAATGTATCCCGGCGATTAACCTAGACATCATAGGTTTATCTTATCATCTTAATCTTGTGTGGACTCATCGTTAATGTCTCTTGATGGGTTGTGAAATCTCGCCTTTTTTTCATGATATAGCGATTGTTGTGCTCCAGTACTCTCCTTGGGTTAGGCATATGAATAAGGGCATAGCTCTTTGAAAAAAGTTATCCCCTATTACTTCTTGTAATGAAAATTTACCAAGGCAAAATTGAATTTATGGATCTGTGTTACTATGTACATAAACCAGAAAAAAAAAGCCTATATATCTTTGACGTCATTCTAAAAATGCGATAATAATTGAATAACAAACTCCCGAGGGTGCTTGATCCAAATTGTACGTCTGACGCGTTTAAAACACATTTTTTTCTTTTTAGTAACACTCAGTTAATCAACCAAAATGTCAACATCGAGGTGTGCACGCTTGCCATACACTTTGAATCGCAGGACAGCATCGGTTTGACCTATACATGTATTTATAAAACCTTCCACCGAGGCCGTGGGTTCTCTTATAGTTTCCTTTTATGACTGTACTACTACAGTGTCCTTTACTTTACTATTGTATGGTTCTTCATGGAAGATAATAATTGTCGGATGGTATGAGGATTTAAAAATTCTGTGTAAAATTGTTATAATAACAATGTTAATAGTTTACACCGGTTCAAAGGTCAACGTTATATCGTGCCATATTAATATTATCACGCGACACACCAGATTTGACTGTCATTGGGTGGGATTTCTGTCACATTCAGCGCCAGTCCTATAATATATGTAATAGAATAGCATTGTTGTAGCGAAATATTGTTCTAAAGGATTTCAATATTGCGGGATAATCAGTTTTTGGAATCCGATTTGTGGCATGAAAATTGACCGGAAGTTGTGTATGGGTCGTACCATTCTCAGCGGCCTTGACTACCTTGGCTTCTTCTGCTGTGATTGAAGTGGAAACGCGTGCTTGTTGGTACCTAGCTACCGTGTTGTTATTAATTTGTGTATATTGCTAGCAGTGTCCCATTTCTGGAAGGAAAAATAACTGGAACTATTGTTTTCTTATACATTTTTTTTCATTATCTTGTATATTGGTTGGTACGAACTAAAAGAAACAGAAATGGAAAATGGTAGATCTAATTCTGCCGGCGCGCAACCAACTTCCGAACTTATGTGGAGTCCAGATCCCAATGTGGAAACTAATATGGATAGACTTCGACAAAACATCAATAAAAAATATGGAGTGAATTTAAGTAAGTTTCTCTTCCCGTCTTGCATCTTATTATGAATTCTATCTTTGTTTTATCTTCATTTATAACTTCCCGGAAAATTTTCTTCACGTAGCAGTAGACCTGCATCTATCATTACAATGGTTACTGTAAGATCTATAGGACTGGAGGGTCACTGCGTCACGGCGGGTGTTCGCGTCACCAATGTCCGCATCACCTATGTCCGCATCACGTCAGACTACCAATTTGCACCAAAATTGGCTGATTTCAATAGCTCTATGGTCAGAAGAAATCAGCCAATTTTGGTGTAAATTGATACAGTCGAACGTGATGCAGACATAGGTGACGCGAAGACCCGACATGACGCATTGACCCTCCAGTCCTATAGATCTAGATATACCGGCCAGTATTCCTTCTGATACCTCTTTGTATTAGACTGTTTAGTGAATGGAATGTGGCAGTTAGATCTAATATGGTTGTTAATTGCTTCATTGATGAATAGTGCAAAATAGATTTCACACTCAACAGAAACACAGTTGAATGGATTATGATACAAGCGCACATGATTACTTTAGGAACCTATTATCATGCATACATTTATATAGGCCTATAATATAATACAGACGATTCATATTAAATGAGTAGTGATTTAGAGGAATGAATGTTATTGAAATGTTATTATGTAGGACTGTCTTGTGAACAGATTTCTAATGTACTTCATCATCAGATCTGTGAAAATACTCTTATGAAACCTGAAGAGTCAGGGGCTAACTGTTAACCTCCAGTAGTTAACTGTTTGAGTCCTGGGTCCCTGAGCCTACCATGACCATTCTGCTTTAGCTCCTGAATGATGTGTGCCTATATTTGATAACTACTTTTGAAGTAAACCGAATCTTCTGTTGTGATTGGTTACTTGATACAAGGCTTAAATATGTCATGATGCAATGAGGCCTTGCTTATTGTTGTACCTGTTATTGGGTGCTAAATGAATTTCATTTGCCACCTGTGTTCAATGGATGGAGCTTTGGAGGTTAAAGATATTTTACAGACCAGGAGGGATCATGTTGAAGCTATTCAGATACAATTTTGGAGATTTCATTAATTTCTCATTACTTCTATTTTCTTTCTTTGAAAGCAAACTACAAGGAGTTTCATAGATGGTCATGTGACAATCACTTTGAATTTTGGGAGGAGGTCTGGCATTTCACAGATATCGTACATTCAAAGTCATATGAAGAGGTGAGATAGTTTTCGGCAAATGTAGATTACCTTGATAAGAAAAAGGTCATTGAACCTGTTCCTGTTATCAACCACTTGTCTGTTTTGCATTGTCAGCATACTTTCATTTCCTTTCACAGCTGAACTGTGGATTGACTTTTACGTAATACTGCCTCAACATTTAGGAAATTAAAAATTGAATAAATATTTCTGTTCTTCCCTGTGATTTCCCACACTCTTTAATTTTAAATGGCATTTATACAATTAGTACATTTTTAAAACATGTTACTGGAAATCTCTGATGGGTGTTCATTACTAATTCCCCATGAATGTCTTTGGCTGTGCTAATATTAAGTCCTTATCTACAGGTTGTCGACAAGAAGAAGACAATTGTGGACATACCAGAATGGTTTCGAGGAAGTCGCCTCAATTTTGCTGAGAACCTTCTGCGCTATGATGATGATAGAGTAGCTATATATGCCACAGGTATCAGACCATGTAATATACACCAGTGATTCCAGTGATGAATTTTAAACAAGGTTTTTCTTTGGTCTTAGTGTTCTTGAGAGATAACGCTGGGAATGATACTCATATCAGTGCATTTCATAAAGATTTTTATTATTTTTATTCTGATAAGAAAGAGTAATTGAAATTTGCTGTGTTTCAATCTCTATTTTAGCCCAGTCAGCTATTTGAGATTTTAAATTTTCTATGTAGTAAGTGGAGGATATATATTATAATATATAATATTACTTTTAGCTTTCTAAGAGTCATATCTCATGTCATACATTAAAGGATATGAGTCAGAAAGAAGCTCTGTGGTAAAGTAAGAAAAGTCCAAGTTGAGGTATCCGGGAGTGATATGAAAATGTGAAAATTTTCCAAAAAATCTATTATTTAAGCAAATTCCTTTTTTCATTAAGGTGAAGGACAGGCAGAAATTAAAAAGAAAACATTTAAAGAACTGAGACAATCAGTAGCATTGTATGCAGCAGCCATGAAGCGATTTGGTGTTCAAAAGGGAGACAGAGTTGTGGGTAAGTCAAACCTATTCTCTGTTTGCCAGTATTGGAGACTTTAGCTTATTTTGTTCAAGCACCAGTTGAAAATTTTATTAATTAATCTTATGGTTGTAGAAAAGTGGAGTGGATATAGAGAAGACATTATATCCACTCTTAAATTGGGCTTATCTAATACTGCCTTTTTCAAAAATTTTCATCACCAGTAGAACCAGTCATAGTTTACAGGGCATTGAGAGATCTCAGTGATGCTGGCAGAATTATTTTTCTTGTGTGGCAACAGCAATCGTACAGAAAAACAGAGATAAAAGTCTACTTTACAGTGTATATGAATTGTTCTCTCAGTTTTCTGGCATGAGCTTTTTTGCATTCTCCAATTGCATATTGCTGTTTTATGAAATTTTTCAGTAACAATTTTAATTGTTTGTAATCTATAAGCTGAGAACAATGTAATAAAGAAATCGCTTTGCCTTCTTCAGTAAATATTATTTGTGCAATGAATTTTGTGAACTAGAAACAAAATTTTTACTGTATTTTTTTTTTTCAGAGACTTCAATTGTGCATTCTCTTCACAATAAAGCTTGCTCTTTTTGATATTTTATTTCAGGCTATATCCCTAACTGTGCTGAAGCAGTAGAAGCTATGTTGGCTGCTGTCAGTATTGGTGCTATCTGGAGCTCAACATCACCAGACTTTGGAGTTGTGGTAAGAAAATTTGAATCCATTTGAAATATTACATGTGCATAATATTTTCTGATATGTTTTTTTTTTACTGTAGCGTTTTAATATCTATTTGCATTGTTCACTTTCTAATATTTATTTATTTGTGTGTGTTTATCAGGGTGTGCTAGAAAGGTTCACGCAAATTCAGCCCAAGCTGATCTTCAGTGTCAATGCTGTACATTACAATGGACGAGTCCATAACCATTTGGAGAAACTGGAACAGGTTGTGAAAGGTGGGGTGTGCTGACATTTTAACATTAGTTTTACCTTTCTTTCTTTCTTACTTTCTTTCTTTTTTCTTTCTTTCCTTCTTTTTTTCTCTTTTTTCTTTCTTTCTTTCTTTCATTCTTTTTTTCTTTCATTCTTTCTCACCTTTCTTTCTTTCTTATTTTTTTTCTTCTTCTCTATCACTTTCCCATTCTTTTCTTTCAGCACAGTGTTGTTTTTTTCATGGCTAATTAAAAAGAAAAAATGATATGATTATTACGTTTTACTGTCATGTTCAGAACATTTATTATCAGATAATATGAAAAACAAAACAAAAATTTTAAAAGTTCACAGCCCAATTCTTATTCATGGAATGTATACATTTGGATTAAATAAGACTTGAATTGTCACAATTAGCTTGAACTGGGTGAGTGTTTGAAGTTGTCTTTATTATGTAATTTTCCTTCTGCATTGGGCAGGTTTGCCAGACTTAGAGAAAGTTGTGCTCATTCCCTTTGTTAAAGATTTCAAGGCAGATCTTTCAGTCATTCCATTGGGGTAAGTTTGTCAATTTTCCCCAGATAGTTGCAGAATTACTGAAATAAAAGGAGGACCCTTTGGAAAAGTGGTACATTAATTTCCTTTGTTGAAAAACTGTTTCCATTAGGCTACTTAATTGTAGACCTTGATGCTTAATGGGTAATTCAGCTGCTACATAAGAATTATTCATGCATGATCAGTATAAACAAAATGTGGCTGAAAACTTGTTCATTTTAATGCTAGCTATATGCTTGTCTTGAAAACTATTACTGTTATAAGTGTTTGTAGTGGGTTATTTTTGTTGTGCTCAAGGTAAAAATATTAACAAATATCAATGATAACATTACCTTTTGATGAGATATCATTAAAGGCAGTTGAGTGAAAGAGTTTCTGCTATCTTCATTCAGGATCACATTAGAGGAATTTCTGCAAGGTGGTGCTAAAGACGGCAAGATTCCAGATCTAACATTTGAACAAGTTCCTTTCAACTATCCCCTTTACATCATGTACTCATCCGGTACCACAGGGGTGCCCAAATGTATGGTGCATTCAGTTGGGGTAAGTAGCCAACTATACAAAGTTGTAATTTCCTTCAACCTAAACGAGAAATATCAAGGGACCAGTCTGGTTATAGATTCACTCGGTACACTTTGCATTGTTTTAAATCAGTTGCTAAATAATAAGCTGTGTGCAATACAATACAAGATAATTGTCCTGTTTTGTCTTTAGGCATTAAGTACCATCTTTTGAACATGAACTAGTTACTATATGGAAACTTGGGCATTCCAGTCTTTTGTACTGGCACTTTTAGAATTTATAATCAGTACTATCACTTCTCCATATGGTGCTTATAGTTAGTGTTCTCTTGTTGATGTCATCATTTGTGTCATACAATCTCTCTTAAGCTTTCTGTTGTTCAGCACTCTTGAGATCTTATTTCTACCTGTGTCACATCTTGTTTCAGTCTGTGTCATAACTTATTTCTGTTGGTGTTGAAAACACAGTCTGGATATTGAAAATCTCACTACCTTATTTGACATACAAGTAACAACATAGCTCACTTTGTCCTGTACTGGTGAAGTAAATTTTTAAATGGATGTACAATTTATCACTGAGACATAATTATGAAGGGACATATTTTGCATGCTCAATTTCCTTTCTCTGTTACGCTTATTTCTTTTAGAACCTTTCTTTTGTTTTTGTTGTATTGTTAGTTATTGCTTTTTTTTTTTTTTTTAAACAAATAAATAACACTCTCAACTGAGACATATCAACGTATTCCATGTGATTTCTCAATCTTTCTCACTCAGGGCACACTGATCAAACATCTGCAAGAACATGTCATTCAGGGCAACATGGATCGCAGTGACATCATGCTCTACTACACCACAGTAAGTCCTTGTTTGTGGGTTTAATTAAGTCTGTTAACTTTTGTTATCCAGAGCCACACACAATCATTATTCTTTGTAATGTTATTTGTGAACTTATCTGTCATGTAGGACAAACAGATTTATCTTATCTTTGTCTTTCATTACACTCACAGTTATTAGCTGAATTATTCTTGATCAGTGCCCATTTTCTTTCTGTGCAGTAATAGATGTGTAGATGTATAAATGAACTGTATAGAGCAAAAGTGTTTAATCAGTTAATCTGTTGCCTACATTTGCTTAACTATCATATAGTCCATCATCAATCATCTGTGCTTTCCAAAATCTAATTCTGACAAACTCATACTTTATTTATTTGAAGAACTCTTTCATAATTTACTATGAGTACCTGGAGTGTTTTATTGGCGATGGCAAACATTGTAGTTTGATATACAGTTTATATGCTTTCTTCACACCCTCTTAAATTAATGTTTGCTTGAGTTGAAATAGTGAAGATCTAATGAAACCTGAATGTGTTTACAGTTGGATAAAAATCATTATTGGTCGGCATGGAAAATTGATTCATATAAGATCAAGATAAACTTGATTTATTCTCAAAAAGAAATTCCTTTCATAGTTAATAATAATAATAAAGGGCAGTTATATAGCGCCTCACCCCCGGAGGGCTCGAAGCACTTTACAGAGCCAAAATGTTTAACAGCCACACATGAAATATGTCTCAAAACAAACAGGAGCAACAATATATGTACAAATTCATAACATGGTATACAGACAACATGCTCACATACATGATCATGTAATACAACTCAAACACATTTGTAGGTTGGTAGACATGACTGACAACCATCTCACGGGAAAAGTCTGAAAATATTACTCAGATAGATGCTTGGTGAACAAGTATGTTTTTAACTGTCGTTTAAAAGACTCTAGGCTTGAACAGTTCCGGATGCACGCAGGCAATGCATAGTTGATAAAATAATAATATGCATGTCACATACACTCATACACTCATGCACATAGACTCGCATATATCACAATATCATCAGACAAGGCAGACTCAAGAAATACTACTGCAACTTTGTAAGCATACTGCAGATGGAGAAAATAAATCTCTGTAACAGTCTCAGTTAATTTTTTAGTTAAACAAACAACCACCTCTTTCAGTAGTGGACCAAACTTGAAATGAACTTTACTATATTATTTCTGAATGCCTTGTTTCTACAACCACAGGCTGGCTGGATGATGTGGAACTGGATGGTCTCAGTGTTAGCAGTGGGAGCTTCCATTGTGTTGTACGATGGCTCCCCGCTGGTCCCCCATGCTAATGTACTGTGGGACATTATAGACACAGTGGGGTAAGTGTTTGCCTCTTTAGCAGTTCGAAGATCTGTGTCTAAATCTTCATTTAAATAAAGAAATAACATATGTTTGTAGGAAGTGCTGATTTAGCATTCTTTTGGACTACTATAATTTTTCTTCAAGTAAAGTAGACGTATGAGGTTTATATATATATATAGTGTTAAATCATCATACTGTTTAGCATCTGATGGCCTGGAGGTGCAAGTATCGTACTCTGTCAGGCTGAAAATTTAAGATGACATATGAAGGAAACCAGGCTGTCAGTTTCTCATGACCAGGTTTGACAGCACTATTTTTTTTCTTTTTTTTTAACACTTGATAGTTCAGAGTTGGAAATACTGCACTTTGCCAGGCCAAAAATCTAAGATGACTGAAAAAAAAAAAAATGGCATGGATCATTAAATTTGTTTTTAAAAAAAAAATGGATTTTACAACTGTTATACTTCATTTCATGGTTATGCTTGCTCATATTGTTGCAGTGTTGAAGAAATAAAAAATTAGCCAATATTGAAATCATCTTATCTTTTCCCTACAAATAGTCAGAAATGTAAGCGAATTTTGCAAAGTCCTTTAATAATTAATTATTCAATTTTTTCTATGCCACTGCTGTTTAGGTTTACTTGAAATATTGAAGTAGTCACCTGCATGTTTTCTTTGTCTTAGTTTGTTTAGTTTTTCCACAAGAATGTGTAGTTCACAAATTTTTTATTTGTGATAAAATAACCAGTGTTATGGAACATCTTTGTCTTTTTCAGTGAAATGCTCTGGATATGTTTTGTTGGTTTGTTTATGTGCTTGACTGGTTGATTTTTTTCACTGAGATGTTCTTTTGAAGATTTTCAATTTGTGATGAAGTAATCGAGCCTTGCACACCATCTCTGTATATTACAGTGTAACAGTCCTGGGCACAGGAGCCAAGTGGTTGTCAGTCTTGGAGGATAAAGGAGTCCAGCCCAGTAAGTCATTTTCAGTTCTTAATTCTAGGACTACCGAGTTCATCTGTAAGTCTAGACAGGATTAGATTTGGGAGTCAAAAATTCAGTGTATGAAGAAAAAAGACTGAAAGAACAGATACAGCCTTTAACGATGACAAAAGAATGTCAGTAACTCCTCATTTTAGTAACTAATATTAACATGCTCATGGCTCAAACCAGTAGCCAGGATGAATATGGCCATAGCACAAACTAAGCACCACTGCAAAAAGGCAGTAAACCAGAAGTAATCACGCTGAGTGTACTGGAGAGTAGTAAATTAAATATAGTAAATTAAATACCTGAATCAGTTTTCTAGTTCATAGAAGTTGCTGATCTATCATTGACATTCTTCTTTGCCATCCCAAGGAAACAGCCACAGCTTGAAGACACTGAAAGCCATCCTATCTACTGGCTCTCCACTCAAGCCACAAAGCTATGACTATGTCTACAGGCATATCAAATCTGACCTCTTGCTGGGATCCATATCAGGTATAGCTAACCCTAAAAATGTCACTGGAATGTTGGAATGACCAAGTTTAACATAGTTGGAGAAGATTGTATTCATCCAGTGTGTAAACCATTTAAATTTTCTGGAAAGAACTGGGCTTTAATTGTATTTAAGAAATAGTCATGAGTATTGCAGAAATTCCTTTCTGCCATCAGCAGCATGGGTATCAGGCTGAGACAATGTTCCATGAGTCTGCTTTGTTTTGATGCTGTTCATGATATTTTTGCCCTCATGTGAGTGTGAATGTGTTTTATAGATATTGTCTCTCATCAGCTGTAAATGGAATTCTCTTTTGACGACAAATAAAGTTCATCTTATCTTTTTATGATGAAATTAATTCATGTTGAAGAAATGGTCCTTATCACGGAAAGGCAGGGTAGGGCAGGGCAAGTTCTGTGCCACTTTATTGACTTTTCATTTCAGGATTGCTTCAAAATTTACAGAGAATAACAAGGTATTCTTCTACTTGTTCAGCCTTTTACTCTTCTAGAGTGAATGGCACACAGTAAGCTAATGAGACTTGTAGAATATTCAGTTCACATTGGGAATCATAAAAGTTGGGCAACATTCCAAGAAGCTGAAACTGTGGAAGGTTTTACAGTAACATTATGTAGAGAAAGAGCTAAATATGATATTGATTTGTTTAAAATGTCAAAATGCTTGACCGATTTCTAACACATAATTTGCTTACACTTCTGAGATAACAAAAATTCTCTGATGTTGGTTTATTGTGTAGTGAAAATATGTTGCTGAATCCTGAATAAATGCTGACTTTTACAATCTCAGAACCTGTTTATTGTTTCAATAACTCTGTGCTCTTTTATCACAGGAGGTGGTGTAAAGAAAAAAGTAATGAACGTTTCTTTCACCATACATGTATCTTTCGCCTTGAGAAAGTTGTTGTAAAGGTTGAAGTTGTTCTGTTAACCACCATTTGGTATCCTGTATCATTGACATAATGAGAGTAGCTACGTAGGACTGAGGAAGATTTTATTTTCTGAAGTAACCATGACATGATTACATTTACCATGTGATTGACAGGTGGGACTGACATCATTGCCTGTTTCATGGGTAACAATTGGACCCTGCCTGTGTACAGAGGAGAAATCCAGGGCTTGTTCTTGGGCTGTGACATGGAAGCCTGGGATGAAACTGGTGAGCTGAATGAAAGTTATTGCGTAGGGTTTGGAAAAGCTATCAGAGAGTACAGGGAAAG
>JBCEWB010000002.1:825107-853775 GCA_039654565.1 Peronia peronii
ATACACATATATATATATATATATATGAGATGCGACACGATGAAATCAGGCGCTCGTCAAACTGATGCGACCGGAGAAATCACGTGTTTTTCAAAAAAAAAAAACACATGTCAGAGTCAAATGTGCTGAAATAGGCTGAGTAAAAGCCCAAAAATTGTAATTTAATTACATGGCCTAGCAAGGAGTAATAAGGATTTACGAAAATTATTCTCCGTTTTTTTCACTAAATTCAGCTGCAGCAACAGGTCACCCTCATCGTCTTTAATTGCCAAGATCTCAACTTCTATTTAAGTTTAAGGTAGAACAAAAATTTTTGAACACACAGAAAAGGAAGTGAATAACCTTCCAAGTGATACCAATAACTTCATATGCTCAAAATTTGACGACCGCCTGATTTCATTGTGTCGCGTATATATATATATGCACATATATATGTAAAGAAAGATGAAAAAAATCCCTAAGAGAGGTAAAGCATGTACTGGAGACAAAGATAGGTATAACAGAAGAAGAATAAACTCTTACACTTTTTATATTGGCAAGAAGAAAATTAGCAAAATGCAAAATTGCTTCGACGTCCTCTGCTGATAGCCTATAGGGATTTGCCTATGAGGGCGTCGTGTAAAGATGCATGGACAGCAAGGGTTTCGAACTGAGCTGTCGTATTTGACTATGGCAGGTGGTACTCCACCTATGGCTTAGCTCCGACTCTCACCTTCACGTGGTAGCAACTGTGCGTCATAAGATTGGGACTAGTGTCGGTCCCGTGACAAGCTGACAAGAGTGGGTCGTCCGCGTGAGCGGGTTATCTCACAAGGATCCTCCGTTCTGATAGAGTTTGTGATGAGAACTGATATTGCACTCCCCGTCACGGGACGGCTGCTGCCCGGGCCGGACGGGTTGCGGACGTTGGACTGCCTGGCCCGTCGGGGCCAGGAGAGAGGTGAGGGGTCCCGGCGCGCCGAACATTATTGGCCCAAGCTTCCTGGGTGAAGCCTGGTGAACAGGGCTGTTCCTGCCTCCACAGCTCTGAGGATTGGGAAAAGCCGGAATAAATGTCCCCATGTCAACATGACTTCTAAAAATGCATAGTGCGCTAGGGCTGTACACCCTAGGCATAATAATATGCACCGTTTGGGATATGGCGGTTACCAGGTCTCCCCAGGCAAATCGACTACTGGTGACGGAGTGTCTGTAGGAGTGAATGAAGGTCCTGAAGTGTGTATGGAATCGGGCAGAACCGACAAAATCCGACAAACCAAAAGGAAAAGTAAGAGTAGCCCACTGGCGCCACCCCTCCCCCCCCCCTTGAAGATTTTTGAGTACTTCAGCTAAACGTCTGCGGGCTTCGGCCCAAGTCTCTAGAACTCTCAAAGCTCCTCTGGGACCAAAAGATCCACGTGACACTCCTGCAGGACATGCTGCGGGGTGGTGGTGAGTTCCCCTATATCTCAGGCTATCGCTACCTCACCTGCCCTTGTGATAGATGCCGAGGGGTCTCACACTGGCTAGAGTCGAAACTGTCAGAACGTCGATTTCCTGACAACAAAGGTGTGGTACAGGGAGCACCACTTCACCCTTAACAACGCGTACTTCCCACCAGGAAGCCCACAGCTGGACCTACGAGATGGTAGCTACGTGCTTGGGGGCGACCTTAATGCCGGCAAAGAGGCGAAGGGTACCCCTTCGAAACAACCCCAAGAGGTAGATATGTTGAAAACCTGTTACAAACAACCACATTGATACGTCTCCAAAGTGCGCGATCGACTCCTACTCTCCTCCACAGAGGCGCCGCCCGGACCAGACACTAATCTCGGCGGATCTGGCACCGGTGGTCGAGCTCCAGGTGCTCGATAATATCGGGAGCGCCCCCCCCCCCCCAAAGAGAGTTAAGAAGAGGGGGGGGGGGGAGTCACTGGAACTACCGGAAAGCGAACTGGAATCTCTTTTGGGCCACTCTTGACCAAAAGCTGGCTCCTAGGGACTTCCAGAGCATGTGAGTGCAAGACTCCTGCGCTGTCCTGACCAAGGCCTTGCTTCGGACGGCGCACAAGAACATTCCTGGGGGCAGAGAGAAGGGTTACCGGCCCCATTGGACCAAGGAGCTGGCATCCTTGGTTAGGCAACGGCAAAGAGCTCGACGTGCAGCGCACAGGAGTGAGGCGAATAAGAGGAGATACAACATGCTAATCGCCAAGATCAAACTGCTGTCCAAGCAGACGAAGCGAAGGGAATGGGAGTCCCTGTGCGAGAGTCTCCAAGTCAGTGGAAGTAGAGCGTGGACGCTCCTTCACCGCCTAAATGGCTCATATACCCTTGCTGCCCTAGAGCCGATCAGGACGGCAGACGGGCTTGCTACAATAAATTTGGCTCAAGCGGAACAACTCAGCAAACATTATGCCAAAATAAGCAAAGGCCATTAACGAACTCAGCTGGACAGGACATTGTTGAGGGTCAGGTGGACGAGGAGCGTCGGAAAAACGAGGTTCCTGAGGAATGCACGGCAGAGTTCACTGCTGCTGAGCTCGACCACGCTATACGAGGCTGCAAGACCAAGAAATCACAAGAGGGCGACAAAATAAGCAACGAAATGCCCAAACAGTTATCCCTACTGGGCATATGCTTAAGGAAGGGCTTCCCGGAGGGTCCGCCCACAGTTGCACTTTGTTCCTGGCCTTTATTTCGGACCTCAAGCCATCCATGTCTACAGAGGCGGCTTTCTTCGCTGACGATAAAGCCATCTGGTCAACAAGGAAGGAAGTCGCTCCTCTTCCTAGGAAACTGCAGAGGGCGCTTTCTGCCATTGCCTGCTACGGTACCTTTGGAAATTGGTGATAAACACGGATAAAACCATGTTCCAGCTATTCACCCCTAGTATACCAGACAGGAGGCGGTCGGTGAGCTTGTCCTTCAAAGGAATCCCTCTCCAGCGATCCGCGGCGCCTAAGTACCTAAGGCATCAAGCTCGACTCTATGCTGACCCTGTCAGAACACGTTGATGATGTAGCCCAGAAAATGAACAAGCGTCCAAGTCTCCTAAAAAGGCTGGAGAGTTCACAATGGGGGGCGTCCACGAGGCTCCTCAGGAACTTGTACCCGGGATATGTCAGGCCGGTGGCAGACTGCATGGCCTTGCAAGCGATGGCCAGTAGGAAGTCGCTGGAGAAACTTGATCGGGTACAGAGTAGTGCACTGCGCCTAGTCACAGGGGCTCTCAGAAGTACCCCAGTGGAAGCAGTCGAAGCTTCTACCAACGTGGAACCCGTGGACCTGCGGAGAGAGAAAAGCACACTTAAACAGTTCGAGCGGATCAATAGACTGGATGAAAACGAGCCAGTCAGAAGGGCCACGGAGAAAGTAGTCCCGCGGAGACTAAAAAAAAAAAACGGTCATTCTCCCACGTGGGGAACCGATTTGCCAAAAATATGGGATGGGCCCTTGTCGAGCGAAACTGAGACGGACTGACACAGTAGCGCTGCATACTCTCCCCGTGGCCTGCGGATATCCATTACTCTGCCCTACGGCACGACGACCAAGGTAGGAATTGGTTCCCACCTCTGAACAGCAGCGCTTGAGACAGTCAACCACCACTCCGTGGATTCGATGGTCAAAGCGTTCACGGATGGCTATGCCAAAGGGGCAGTCCGCGACGCAGGGTACGCGCCTGTATAGAGTATCCAAAATGGGGCGCCCGCTGACCAAATCTGTGGTCTGTGCAGTTCGAGAGCCTCAAACTATGGCGCTGAAGTGGCGACGATTGGGAAAGCACTCAGTCAAATTGCTGGCAAGTTCGATGCAGGAGCTGTGCTCCCTGCGGATATCGAAGTGCTTTCAGACTCCAGAGCAACTCTGCAAACCCTGGAGTCCTGCCGCCCTGCCACCAAGATTGAGGCTCTCTAGTCATTACGAAGAACGGTAGCGAGACTTGAGTCAAAGTAATTGGTCCGTGTCACGATGCAATGGATCAATGTCCGGGGGAATAAAATTATTGATCAGACAGGGTGGCGTGGGAACAAGAGTCAATGCCCGTTACTTACCCAGGCGAAGTGGATAAGGCGCTGGGGACGTCGGACAGGGCTCGAGTTCTGCACAACGCCCAATCCCATATTGTAAACGATGCAATCAACAGTCTAGATAGCTACCAATATGCCACAATCTATCGTCTCAGAACAGGACATGTGGCGTTAAGAGGACACCTAAATCGTTGGAACCCGGATCGGCCGGATCAGGACCCGTTGTGCCGACACTGTGGCATCTTCATCGAATGTTCGGAGCATATATTTGTCCATTGCTTGAATCTGGCAGGGTTGCGAAGGCGGTCCTTTCTCCCCCCCCCCCCCCCCTCCTCCTCCAATCCCACCCTAGAGACCTGTCTGTATGGAACGGTGGAAGATCTCAGTGGTACCGTGGAGTTCTTCCAGCTCGCTACCGGAGAGATTTGCCCGCTTTTAGACGGATAATTTATGTCCTAGTGGACACTGGCCAAGTGTTCCGATGAGCGGTACCATTGTCCCTATCTGCAACATGTCGGTCGCTGCCCGCAGAGGATGACTAGAAGCAGCCGATCAGGAGACTCATTACTGACCCTGATCGGGAAGCACGCCAGGGATATTGCTACCACCTACTGCACAATCTCTCCATCCTTGTGTCTTTTGGGAGGAGCCACCCAATGCACCTCATTACACAACATTGATACTTACATATGGAGGCTGCTAAAGGCCCAACGCTCGCAGCTCACCTTGAGGATTGGTAGCAAATCAAAATGCAAAATATTATAAAGGGCAAATAAGCTGTAAAACATCAGACCTAGTTAAACAAACATAACAATGACATGACAGTTCGAACACAGCTTATGAAAGTTTTTCTATTCCTCTTTAATCCTAAGTCAGTCAAGTATGCTTTTAGAGACAGGATTAGAAAAGTAAAACAGACAAGAATGACTCCTTAGGCAATAAACTCTTTGAGGGACAGTTGTAAAGTTGCCTTTTCTTCCTCAGCCCTACTCCTAACCGTGCCCCAGTTCCTAGAGCTAATAGTAATATCAGGTAGGAGAGTCAGGGGGTAATACCAACTAAAACAAAAATTACCAACAATCATCTAGTCGCCATCTCCTGAGCCGCCCTTCCCTTTACCGTCTCAAAATAAAACCCACATTATTCTAGCTGAAGTTTGTGTTTCGCCATAATCAAAAGCATATCGATAAGAAGTTGAAGACTTGAGAACTTCGAAACAACTGGAAATCAGCGGGGAATGACAAGATGCCCCCATAACTGGCCCAAATAGGAGGGAAAGGGTTGATAGATCTGCAAGCAATATAAAACAAAATCTGTAGTGCATAACAATTGTCAACTCCCTGGACATAATCACAATATAATGCTTAAGAAAGGCAACCTGTAGCATTGCCCCAACTAAAAGACCATAAGTTTGATCAATCACCCAAGCAAAATCACGATGAAGATATTACTGAGCAGACTGAGACCAGAAGCAGAAACCATTACTGTTGAAGAACAAGCCGATTTCGGGTAAGCGGGATAACGCAATGCAGAATTTCAACTTATAATATTTTCTGTTTTAAATCTCAAAAACATTTCCTCCTCTAGACTAGCAAGAACTGTATCTTGTGTCAGTTGATTTCAGTAAGGTGTTTGATAGGGTGTGGCATGCTGTATTGTGTGATCCACCTGAGCAGACATAACATCAATGCAAATCCTGTCCAAGTTTGTTCGTTTGTTTGTTTGTGTTTGGATTTAAACGACACATCAGCACGATTATGGCTATATTGTATCAAATACGGTTTGATACGTTTACACGTCAAGAAGAAGTGAGGAAAGAAAGTGGGACAGAAGACAGTAGCAAAGAGAAGGAGAAGAGATGTCTCCCCTGGAACGTCGAGGATGGCACTCCATGGGAGACATCCCACCGATGGCGGGCTTACATCGCCTGCAGGTGGGAGCAGAGAACCTACTTATAAACCCCGGGCCCCCGCGGGGGATCCTGTCCAAGTAATCGAAATGCTGTACTATAATACCATATTAGCAGCACTAACGGCGTTTGGTGAAATGTTTTCTCTAAAAACCTCTGGTTTGGAGAAAATCTCAATCTAGTTTTGCAACACTGAAAACAGAGCCACAAGAACTGATTAATGATTTATTTTTATTTTAGTGTCATCTGTGATGGAGAACTCCTGGACAATGATTTTTTTAAAACAAAAATAAGCTGCTTCGAGCGAACAGTTGATTGACAATTTTATATAACACATTCTGAAATTTATACTGATTAATAATAAAAAAAAATATGGACAATACTACATTTCAGAAAGTGTCTTCCGACTTTTGATGTAATAATTACAAGAAAGGGATACGCTGATGTGTGAAAGAGTAAAATGCCCTGTTGTCTCATGTACCAAGCTAATTTTACGGTCGTGATAAAATATGTTTCAACTTACACCTGTTAATGATGACAGTTTACACCTTACAGCTCTTAAAACTCTGATTTCCTGACGTTAAATATTTGGCGGAAAAAAATATTGATGTAAATAGTTCGAAGAGAATAAGTTGAAATGTAGTTGAAATATGAATCCAGGAAAGTAGATAAAATGGGTGTTTAATATATATAAAGGCTAAGATAAGGATAACGCTACACAGGATAAATACAAGGCTACGCAATGGCTGATGAATCTTCATTATATTATCATACTGAAGTTTGGAAACATTTTTTAAAGTTTAAACTAAACAGTAATCAACGAGCCACATTAGAGGCTGTGTGATTCAAAAGAAAAGGAGGAGGAGGGAGGGAAGTGTGAACATTTTTATTATTTAATTTTGTTGTTGTTGTTGTTGTTTTCAGAAGTCGGTTTCCACAATACCACTGCCGTTTTGTAGTATTATGGTTAAGCTGTCAAATGGAGAAAACATGTCTGGTGAGTTTTTCCCTTGAATTGAGAGATCTTAGAAGGTTACTATCTGTGCCCGTAGTTTCAATATTTAGAAACTTGAAGTTTTAGCTACATTGAAAGGATATAAAGAAGATCTGACATCATGCCATTGTGTTCTTGATATAAAAAATAAGAAAAAATAAGAAAAGTAATTTCCAGTTTATGCCATGCTCGTTCCCCTATGCTTAGAGTGGTGGATTTGCGTTACCACGGCAGAACAAAAACTCCAGTGAAGTTATTTATTTAACCGTGGAAAGGCGATAGGGGAGGGGAGAAGTGGAAACAACCATCTGAAAATATTAAATTACGAAACATCGTGAGATCTGGCTGGATGTAATTAACTTGGTCATTGATGAAGTGAGAAGAAGCGTGCAGATGAGGACTGTTTAATTAAACGCTGTTGCTGATCTTTATGGCGTCACTGAACTCATTCCGAGTGACTCCTATCATGTAAGAGATATCAAGCATTCATGACAGATCTGTGAACTCCACTGTCAAATCCTCTGAAGTTGTAACTTAAAAAAAAAAAAAGAAAGAAAGAAAAGTATTTACAGTAAGCCTTAGATTTAATGTGGTCCTTATCTTGCAGAAGAAGAGAAGAAGACTCTTTCTTTCCATGGTGTAAAACAAACAAACAAACAAACAAACAAAAACGACGGCATTTTGTGTATATATTTTTCGACCGTAACAAGTCTTTCACTGAAGGAGTCTGGGACACTCAGTGTAACAGAATTTTGAAAGATTTTAGCTTGTATTATCAGTCTGGGAAGATTATACATATGATCAACTCTAGATTAATCGTTCCTCTCCGGCAGGGAAAAATTAATGACAGCGAATGAATTTGTTAACCTGAGTCACGATGGTGATTACTTAGGTGGGAAAACTCCCTCCCCCCCCCCCCTCCCCCTCCCCAATTAAACTCCATGCATGGATGATTTTTTTTCGTGCTCTTATCTATTGACAGGTGGACTTGCCAAAAACATTAAAGTAAAATAATAAAGGCTACGAGCCTACCTTTTAAAAATATTTTGGCTATATTTTTCGGTTGCCTTTGGGACACTTTGCAAGTGGATAGGTATAAAATGCGCGACCTATCACAATAATTTTTGCCATGGCCTGATGGGACCAGACGGCCGAGATAGTCCCCATGCGCGACTCAAAGGCCCAAGGAAATAGAAACAAAAGAATTAGAGGTGACAGGAAGAGAATTACATTGTAAACATCTCGACGAATCTCTAACAGGTGTACCATTGGAGAATAGCAAGACAGCCGATTCTTGACTGACAGAGGATTATATTTTAGACCTCAGACGATCACGGCCACTTTTCTGATATTTCTTTTTCGGCACCGCTTGGTACATGCTTAATAATAGTTTCCACTCTACAAACGGAACATATAGGCAAGTTTAAAAATGTTACTTTAGAACTCAGGTCAGGTGTTGTTTTTTTTTTTTTTGTCGAACTGCATTTCTTCGTCTACCAGATTTATCAAGAAAAACAGGTGAGATACTTTCAGTAAAACTGTAGTTCCGTAATAAATGGACCAGCGAAAGAAAACCCTATGAACAACAGATTCAGGTGTCTTAGTATTGCTTCAGTTGTAGCCGTGGGGCTCACATTTAATGGGATCTCAGCTTTGTATTACCAACTTTGTTGACAAGGCTTATAGTAACACTAAACAACTGGACAACAGCAGTAAAAGTGTAGGGATTAGTCCATTACAAAAATGTTTTTGTTGTTGTTATGTGAATGCAACGTGTGGTATTTCAACGGCTGAGCATCAGGAGAGCCTCAGTACTGGCAAGGTTGAATAAGAGGTAAATGTGTCCTAGAGGCATTGCTAACCATTTTGTCTACGTCCTGTTTGAAAAAGCTGCCAGCAATTTGCCCATCACGACCTTATCATGATTGGTGATTTTGTATCTCGATGAAAGACAACAGTATCAGCTGCGAACAAAAGTGACTTCATCCAAGCTATTATGACTGCAGAACACTGCAAACGAGTGTTTCCGTTGATAACTTTTAACTGATGCTTTCATCTGATTGGCGTGTTCAACTGTGTGTGTTAGTTGGGTCTTTTTTGTTTTATTTTGTTTTGTTTTTGTAGGCTATTGTTGCGTATTCCTTTCTATTACTTTCTTTCTTTTTGTCGGCTTTTTCTGGATGTTGTTATTGTTATTGTTATTGTTGTTGTTGTTGTTGTTTTGTTGTTGTTATTGTTGTTGTGTGTATCTAAGTTTACAAGACGTTCATGCTATCTACATCTAACACTTCAGAGAAGCTATTATGGGTCTATGATGTTAGCGATAGTGTTTGGGTCTTAAATTTAAGAGATGCTATCTATAACTCCAGACACACCTAGATCTTTTGACTCTAGAGATGCGAGATACTCTAAAGATCTATTTTGATGTTGGATTTTTGCAAGACGGTGGGAATCACGGCCTCGTGAGATGTTGCCAGGATAGTGGACTCTTGAGATATAGTCTTCCTATGTCTTAGTATGTGGTTAATTGTGTAGAAATAAAACTCAATAATATTTGCTTAAATATGACATGATAACTGATTTAGATAAGATAAATTTTATTTGTTATAAAAATGAAACCACTTACTTCAATGATATAACATATAGTACACAGTAATGTTACTTCACACGCACGCACTCGCTACAGAGCATACCCATAATGTCATCATGAACGGTATAAGGACAAGGCATTTTAAGAAAGATTTCAGCAGGTAACAGTCTACGGAAATGAATGCAAATTAATTTATGTCAGATTCTTGATTAACAAACGCCCATTTCTTCGGAACATTTCAGATGATTATAAAGAGCCTGAGACAATGATGTCAACGCCAGCAATCTGTCTTATATAAGTCTTAGCGATCATTCCCAAGACAGACTGAGGCAATGGTGCTTTAGGAGTGGATAAGTTCATACATTCGGGGGGCATTAAAGATACTGTTTAGTGACTGCTGACCATGCTGATCTTAGTCTTTTCACAGGACAAATAAGGCTACAACAACTATAGACAGACGAAATGTCCACACATCTGACCAGCCTGACTGCTCAAGACAAGAGTCTGTGATAGCATCAGTCCACTCATAAAATCACTAACATATCAAATGAACGCTTTGATTCATGTTACTTCCTCCACTACAGCATTCCGCGTACTTGAAATTTGCAATGGAAGATATTGTACGTTCTCAGAGTACTAACGAGGATTCAGAATTTCTGTTACTCTCAAGTAGGTTAAGATATGTGTACACTATTATCTGGCGGAAGGGAACGACGCCGGTGAATACAAGGGTGTGAGATCGTTTTTAGGCTTGGATGTTGCGGGACATTTCGTTACAGCGGCGATGATTGTGAGGGATTTGGGGGGAGCGGGGGGGGGGGAGGGGTCGGGAGGGAGAAGAAGAACTGTGATGATGATAAATGGTCAAGAAACGAAGTACATGGACTGGGTCTCAAATATACTTCATGATTCTCCAAACTGGCTAGTCTTTTGAAGAGAGATGATTGGTTGACTGGTCCATAAGAGATGCTATTTCTTATACTATTGCTTCAACAGTATCATTTCTGTATGAGATCCGCTGAGTTGTTAATAGTTGAGTTAACAATATAAATTTTGCGGAGTGCAAGTCACAAAGTACGATAATTCCACGTTAATCACACGACCCAGACCTTCTATGACGACCTTACACCACATGATACAGAGTAAATTACACAGGTTACAAGCACTAGTGTGCACACATGTATGCATGCACTCTGTATAAGTTTCCAATTTTAATCTGCAGGAAACCTTTTCAGAATAAAAATATTGTTTTGAAGTCTTTAATACCGTGAAATGGAACGTCCTAGACAAAAAACACCAAACAGTTAAGAAGTATTGTGTACACTGATGATGGAACATAAGCGTTAATGAAACACAGTTGAAGAACTCACAGGAGAGTGAGAAACAGGCATACAAAAAAAAAATAATAAGTAAAATTTTCAAAAAGGCATAGGGGAGCAAAAACAGAGATGATCATCAAAATAGTGAACTACTGTGTAGACAGACAAAATTTCAAATATACTCTATCAAATATAAAAAAAAAATGGCTGTGCCTTTTTTGTCAGCTTTATTGCGATGAGTTGTGTGCATTTTTTATCTAGTATTTTCCTGCCCAGCACTGGTTCAAGAGAGTCGATAAGTTTATTATTTACACTTACCTAAGACATCATGTCGTCATTCTCAGTTTATGTTTACTTTTTCCTTCATATAATATATCGTGTCAAGTTTGCATCTGTTTAAGTTGTTTTTTTGGGTAAACAGATCATTATTTCATCCTAATCTTCATAATATGCGCCTTTATCATCACAGTTCATTGTCATTTCAGTTTGTATTCATATTTCATTTGCAGATTTCTAATTTCCCTTGAGGGCAGTTTTTTTTTTCTTCTTTACTTGTTCACAAATGTAAATTTTATCTTTGCTTATTCAATAATGTAAATATCTGATAAAAGATCTTTATATTTCTAGCATTCTTCTCTTATTTTTGCTCAGAAAAAAAATGCTGCCATTTTTTTTTAGTTTTAAATCACGAGAGACTAAAATCTCAGATGATCAAGCATAGAACTAAAATAATGACTGTTTGAATGCTGAGCGAGCTGTAGGACTTGTGAGAACTGGAACTTCTTCCAAGTCTATGGAGCTCAAGAGCTGTTTTGTCTCCGTTAAATAGAATGGTCTGACAAAACACATCGTCATGAACTCCGGCCATTCCATAGACACAAATTTTAACCGCGTCCATTTCGTCATCACAATAAATCTTCTTCAACAGTTGTGTTAGTAAAGGGAGTCTATCAGCTCTGTCATGTCCCCCATCTGGTGCTACACTAGGACATCTGAATCCGTTGATTGTGGCGTTTTCTTTCACTGCTCCATTTACTGTGGAACTACAATTTTCCGGGAAATTTTCTTCCGTTTTGCTAATAAATCTGGAAAATGAGGAAACTGAGTCGGACGTAAAAACACCTGAGCAGTGTTCCAAAGTGAGATTTTCGAACTTGCCCATATTTTCCCTTTCTAAAGTGGAGAATATTGCCAAGCATGTGCAAGGCGGCGCCGGTTTGTCATTATCTGAAAAAGAAAGAGCAGTGGCTGTGATCGTCTGAGGTATAAAACAGAATCCTCTGTCAGTCAAGAACAAGCCAGCTTGGCATTCTTCAATGGTGCACATATCTAGAGTTTGTTTGAGATGTTTACAATTTAATCTCTTCCATGGCAACCTAGTAAATTCTAAAATTATCCCAGTATTATTGTCAGAGCTGATTTTAAGGATTTCCTGTCCGTGAAACAAACTGAGATTTTTCAAAAATCTTTACACTGACCTTCTGTGGCTCCTTCAGGCAAAGAGAGGTTATTATACCCTACTTGTTTCAGCAGCTTTTCTCTAAGGTTTGCGAAATGGACATCACACAACTCATAGCGTGAAATCTGATAATTTGGCAGTACACACGGACACTCATGGACTTTTTCTCTAAAGCATCCACGGAATCCAGGTATGAATTGGGAAATTACAGGATCTGAAAAGTCTCTAAAAACATTTGGAGGGGGATAGAACAGATATGAATCCATGGACTCAGTGATTTTTGGTAGGTTATAGCTGATAGACCAAGGAACACTGAGCAGCTTCACATCATTCTTGTTCTGGCATTCATATTGCTTCTGATTCTCGTAGAGTAAACGGGTAATTGGATCGAAGACAGGCCTGAATAATGCGTTCAAATATTGTAGTCCGTAGTTTCTAGAAACATTATTGTTTGGGCTAAAATAGCTGGATTCAGTTGTTGATATCAGGAATCTTGTTGTTGATGGCGTTTCCCAGATGTCTGAGATACATAGAGGAGAACGGATTACGTTGACAGGCGGATGTACATTCTCGAGGCAGGTCTTTCCGAGATGTAAGAGGTCGGAATACTTCATAGTGCCGACTAGAGCAACCTCAGGACAAACTGTTTCAAAATCTGCACAACAGTCATCATAGATGCCACATTTATCGTCACAGGAACACACAGTGCTGCTTTCCTCAAATGTTGGCTCCTTTCCACATCGATTAGCACAACTTAAATGTAATCGCAGATAGTCTGAACCACATTCTCGATTCCAAAAGGTTCAAGAAGTCTACTTTGCAGGTTAAATTTGATTGTTCGACCCCGTTCCATAGGAATGACATTATTTCTTCGTAATAGCTTTGAGCTGAAGTTGGTGGCTGACCTACGATTATCAGCCAAAACACCAGCAAATATTTTATGTTCACATCGAAAAGAGACCATCATGATTTTTATTTCAATTTCTTTAAACAATCGGGATCACCGTTAAATCTGTGGCATTTTTTCTTTTTATATTTAGTGATGATAGCTACAGAACCATGGAGCCTGACAAAAGGAGTCTACGATTTCGTCATTGATGCTTCAAATCTCTTAACATTGTATGGCGTTACATGAAACGTGGACGCATGACTATGGTACATGATTTTAAACAAACAACTTTTATATCTTTCTTCATGTCACTGTCCTTCATTTTGTTATATTTTATCAGTGATCATTATAATTACGTCCCTCCCAGCTCTCGTTGTTCAGTAATTTAATATGTTCAGGTGATTGAGTGTATGTTTCTGTCCTCTTTGTTTTTCCACACAGTGTATGTACAGATTAACAACTTTGTCTCGTTTGAGGTGTGAAAACATATTTGCCTCCCTTCCCTATTCGTGTTATTTTCTTTAATACAAATGCAAATAGGTGCCATTTCATTACTGGATCTCTAGGAAAATCCATGTATTTTCTATCAGTAATGAGCCCCTATCTTGTCAGTTACACCTTCCCCTTCCCGCTGTATGTAAAAAAAAAAAAAGAGAAAAAAATATTGGACTGAAGGGACGTTTATGCCTCACTATTATACAGAAAAATATTCGACAAGAGATTAACGCGGCACTTACGAACCTTGAAACTCCGGAACTCAGCGAGGAATGATAACATACCTTCAGAAGTGGTCCAAATAAGGGAAGAGGAGATGATAGATATGCAAGCATATCTCAGGCATCAACACCAGCCTTTTTGATATCAAGTACTGAATCCATCTATTTTTCCTAGAAATAATGATGCCGCTTGGAACTACAGGCGACAGTTATTTGAATGCATTGTCCAAGCCTGTACTCGATCCAACTATCCGTTTATTCTACGTGAGTCTGAAGGACCATGAATCCCAGAATAAAAACAGTGTCAAATTGGTCAGTGTCCTAAAAGCAACCAAACTATGCTACCTGTGAAGAATAAAGAAAATAATTTGTACAGAGAGAAAACAAAATCATCAGTACTGAAAAGGACTGACAGTAAAAGATTCCTTAATAAAACACTCAGAGAGAAACAGCTGAATTAAAAAAGAGCCGAGGAAGACAGAGAACAAGGTATATTGATAGCTTGAACAGTTTCACACTCAAGACTATAATATGTCACCCTGAGGTGATCGGGGACTAACAACAAAGAGAATTTTTGAGCCATGGTTGTCGATCGCTGTTGCAGACCGGACACATACCGAGAGAGAGAGAGAGAGAGAGAGAGAAAGAGAGAGAGAGAAAGTAAGAGAAAGACAGAGAGAGGGGGGTGAATATTTTATGTTTATAATTTGAAAGTCTCAAGGTCTTCTTTTTCTGGTATAAACTTTGAGATTACATCGCACTTGGGGAATGACTTCATTAATGCGTCTTTTGTTACCAATAAGTATAATCTACATGAAGACTACTGCCACAAAGAAGAAAAAGAATTTTAATGTGTTTAAACTTCGGAAATGATTTGTATATTTTTGGATTAGTAAACGAATATGTCGCCCTAAACACCCTGAGATAAATTTGGAGATCAACAGCCCTCTCACTCCACAACAAGATCCAGTCAATCAACACCAGTGTGAAACCTGTCCCGTTGTATGGCTCAGAAACATGGCAGGTAGCAAAGACCAACACCAACAACCTACATACATTAACTAACAGATGTCTCAGAAACATCCTCAACATCAGGTGGCCAAAAGTCGTCTCCAGCGAACAACTAAGAGACAGGACGAGACAAGCCCTAATTGAAACTGAGATAAAGATACCGAAATGGAGTTGGATCGGTCACACGCTACCAAAACCTGTAGCCAACGTCACCAGGCAGGCCCTAGATTGGAACCCACAAGGATAGCGGACAAGTGGGTCGACCGAAATAGTCTTAGAGCAGGAGTATCGACGCTGAAATGAAGGCCGCCGGATGACATGGGCCGAGCTGGGGAGGACCTGCCAGAATCGCGTGCGCTGGAGGAGTGTTGTTATGGCCCTATGTTCCTCAAGGAATCAAGAGGCATAAGAAGAAACGAATATGTCAACTGATGAATGTAGAAATATTTCTCTTGTCTTTTTCATAAAAAATTGCCATCTGTCCATTTTTTCTATTTTAGCTGTAGGCATAGACAAAATTGGAACAGGATTGAGACACTGATAAACCTGCCAGATTTTTTTTTCGTAACAGTCACTTTAATTTCACAAAACGTATTTCACTAGATTGTTTATGGAAAGCATCTAATATACGTCCTCTTAAGCTCTGAAAATAATTGTGGAAGATTCGTTCTATCACTAGGGAAATGAATAAAGGTCGTCTGTCAGCAGATTAAAACAGGTACTGAAGAACGGGTTCTTAGAAGCAGGACAAATAATTGTGTTACATTTCACTGAAAACAGTGACATTCGTTCCACTGCATGACAAGACCAATTGGCAACTCCTACCAATGAACTTTCTCCGGATATGGTATCTTATCCATCCTGAACGTTATTTATCCACTTTAGGATGAACCCAACGCCAGAGAAAATGATTTCACAAAGAATACCATTCTGAAAATTAAAGAAAGGAGAAATTATTTTTGTTATTATGTCTGCAGCCTTTCAATGCTAAGCGCCTGTTTTATGCGCTTGCTTAGTTTGGTCAGAAAAAACTTTTGAGTCGAAATCTGAAATGTGGAAATTATGATCGGACAAGCGGCGCTCCCGCACCGCCAATTCTTTATCCGATTTTTAACTGTCAATGGTTTTAGACATGCGCAAAGTACACACAAGACCTCTAAAATATATTTGCTCTTATCTGAGTAGGCTAAACCAACGGGCTTTCTTACCCAAGAAGCCAGAGGACAGTTCAGTCACTGAAAAACAAGTAAATAATGGTCTAAGTCTTTCCCATCTTTCTAACTTACAACAAAAGACGAAGAGGAGCAGAGGATACAAAACACCCTGAAATGAAATAATGCTCATCGACGCCGCCACATAATGGGGAAACCTGTCTACAAATGTGTAGAAAGATTATAGACTCTTCTCTCCAATTCTTGTTCCTACAATGTTGCCCACACATTTCAAATCTGACTGACACTGGTGCAAGGGAATTGGGAAGGGTCTAGAGACACGGGCTCATATTATGGCCAACGCCTCGATAAAATTAGGATAGCGTCAGTTAAATTCATCCTTGATTGCAAGTAAACTACGTTCACAATTACGTTCATTGAATAATGATATAATACTGAGTAACTAACACCCACATGGATGCATACTGGAGCAGACATAACACCCATTAGACACAGCAGACACAACGCACATCAAGGAGTAAATAAATACTAACTCTGTGAATATGAAATGCTCAGTATTGTAAGGAAAATGTTTGCTATGGGGCTCACAGTTACCATTAAATCTGAGAATTGTATTACCGTATTGGTTGACAAGCCTAACAGTAACACGAAACAACTGGACAGAAATTAATCTATTACAATTTAATGTCTTTGTTGTTGTTGTGTGTATATGCCGCGTGTGGTATTTCAGCGGCTGGGCATCAGAAGAGCCTCAGTACTGTCAATATTAAATAAGGGGCGTAGTGTGTGTTAAAGGCATTGGAACCGTTTTGCCTATTTCCTGATTCAAAAAAGCTGCCAGCATATTACTCACAATGACTCTATGATCACCGGTGATTTTATATCTTGAAAAAAAAAACTGTAATAGCAGTGAAAAAAGCGACTTCACCGAACTGCTATGGCCGCAGAACACTGCAAACTATAGTGTCTCCGCTGATAACCTTTAACTAATGATTGCTGTGCTGAACTATGCGTATTTGTGTGTGTGTTTTATAAAAAAATTCTTTCTCTTTAATCGTGTCTTTCTTTCTTTCCCTCTTTTGTTTTCTTTCTTTCTTACTTTCTTTCATCTTGTCTTTTTTTTTCTTGGCTATTGTTGTTATTGTTGTTTTTATGCGCATGTAGGCCTATAAGACGTTTATTAACTCTTTATCATACATATGGCAAAACATGTCTTCTTTTCGTTCTTTAATCGTTTTTATGCTTTTACATTACACGAGTTTACTTGGGATGTTTAGATACTCAAAAAAACAGCGTATTTCAATATTTCAATTGTTTAGATCAGTTAACCAGGCATATGAAGATGGAGAGTATTAGAACTAGTGGGAAGTTGCTTAACTCCCTTTTAAATCTTTATATGTGCCCACAAGGATGAACAGAATTCAACAGGTTACTTATTTTCCAGAGTACAGACAGAAGACTGAAACAAATATAGCTACGTCAGACAACACAAGCTTGTAGTGTAATCGTTTACCATTGTTTTAAATAATATGTAATAAAGGGTAAATCTAAATGACCTGTCTTTATGTCCACATCAACATATATATTAGACAATATCGATTACCCTTAGAATGACCCATTAAGTGAATATGAAAAGAAATTTCGGTATTCCATCTGCCATGGACATGAATTTGTCACGTACTTATTTATCTACTGCGTTAATATTAATCTGCGGTAGTTACAAAATATTCTAGTATTTTTTTTTATCCCTACTTTAAATTGCAGTAGTAATCATTGTGGAAAAAATGACATTTTATTGCAGTCAAGTCATATCATTCAGTGTCCATAGCTTTACCATAGCAATGACTCCGATCAGGAGCTAAGAGAGTTTGAAAAGTCAGTCAAGACAAGTGACTGAAATGCTGTCTGGGTCATGAACATATGGTGTCCACGCAGAGTATAAATTCAAAGCGTAGTAAAGGGGGAAGGGAACAAAAGAATAATCATTTGTGGTTTTGTACCTTTGTCCCTTTGCTTCTCAGACGGTGCTGTGAAAGACATTATAATTATCTTTACGCTATAAGTCCAGAGATACTATCTGGATTTTGGGCTCTGCAGATGCTATTTGGGCTGAAGACATGATATTAAGATCTTGAATCCTAGAATTGTTATTTAGGACTTGGTGTGGACACCAAGATGGTATTTGGGTCTTGAACACCAGATATATATATTTATATCGGGGTCTTGGACATGATATCTAGGTCTTGGACTCTGGAAATGCTATTTGAATCTTGGTCATCAGAGATGCCAATTGGATCTTGGACTACAGATAATTGTGCTATTTGAATCTAAAACTCCACAGAAGCTAATTTGGGTCTTAAATTCCAGGGCAGCTATGTTTGGTTTTGGATTCTAGAGAAGATATCTGGTACTTGGATTCCAGAGGTGCTATTTGGTTCTTGTAATCCAGAGATACTATTCTGGTCTTTTACTCCAAAGAAGGTATCTGGGTCTTTGATTCCAGAAATGTTGTCTGGGTGTTGGATTCAGATGTGTTACCTGGGTCTTGGAACCGAGATATCCTATTTTGTTCTTGGATTTGGGATGTGTTATCTAGGTCTTGGACTAAGAAATGCTATTTGGGTTTTGGACTCCACATATGATATTTAGTTCTTGGATCCCTAATGCTATTTGGGTCTAGGATTCCACATATTGCTATTTGAGTTTTGAATTCCAGAGATGTTATCTAAGACGCCCTACATGATATGTACGTCTTGGAATCTGGGTTTATACTCTAGGGATCTATTTTGATCTTGGATTTTTTGTGATTTCTTGTGAGACAATGCCCTCATGAGATGCTATCTGGATATGGACTATACAAATGTAAACTTCGTAAGTCACAACATAGGTTAAATGGGTAGCAATAAGGCTGAATAATACATGTATCTACTGAAAAACTGATATGATAATTGATTTAGACAAGGTAAATTTTTATTAGTTATCGAGATGTGTTTTCTTGCATCAATGACAAAATATACAGCACAGAGTAACAGCAATTCACAAGCACGATTCGATAGCGATTATACAAAATTAAAATGAATAATATATAAATAAATAAATCATGAAAGGCATCAGAACAAGGCAAATTTTAGAACAGTTTTTGCAGTTTAACAGACCACAGAAATGTATGCAAATGAATTTATGTAACGTTCTCGAGTAGTTCTTTACGATAACAAATGCCCATTTCTTTGGAATAGTTTAAGATTATAAAGTGAGCAGGTGGAATTAACGAGAATAGTATAAAATACTAATGTCCAAGCCGTCTAGGGTAGGCCGTCGATGCCATCATTTCCAAATGGCACTTCAAAGTAACAAAATTATCCATTTCAAAATTATGAAGAGCTGAATTTCATGAATGTTTAGGTTTTAAGGCCTAGTGGACATGAAATTAATTTTTCTTTTGCAAATGTATTATTCTGATGTATCTAAGTCAATATCAAAAAAATAACCCGATGTTCATTCAGACAATATATTGAGATTCTCATTTTATTGGAACTTGCCTGACAAAACAATCAAAATGTCAATTCAGATCGCATCAGTTAGTAAGTTTAGAATTGATTAGAAGTTTTCCAAAATCGAGGGAAACAAACCATGCCGAAACCTCGCCGTTTAGTGGACCAAAGTGAACTGTTTCCAGGCCTTTCATTGTATTAAAGTCCTGTCTGCACAATGAGAAACTAGTGGGATACAGGAACAAATGCTAGTCTCTTTTCTATATTACAACTCACTTACAGCAATATCTAAAGAATGTAGTACTGATTATTGCATCCCTAAATCTATAGTTGTTGCCAGTGCCTGTATATTTGTGTGTCTGTGTTTGATGTTACCATTGTTTTAAGTAATCTTTTTTAGTAAAAGCTTTTTGCTTGATTTTGAACAATTTTCCTTTGAACTCATGCCTGAAACAAATAAAGTGTCAATGCTCATTCCTTTTATTATTATTATTATTATTATTATTATTATTACCATTACTATTGTAGTGTGAAATATTTTTATTTTTGTTATTATTATTATTATTATTATTACTATTGTAGTGTGAAATATTTTCTTTTACATTTTCAGCTGCCCGAATTTCTTGTTTCATTCATCAAATGTTTATGCTGTCTTACATAGTTTCGGTTCTTCCGTTATGAAGATCACAGTGATGGCTTTCCAAATATTCGTCATGTAATCCACAAATTTTCTGATTTAACATGTATCTTTTAATAGTACGACTATTGAGTTAACTCATTAATTACTTTGTCTGCAAATGGGGACATCTCAGTAAAATCACTTTTAAGAAGCCGAAGATTATTATATCTGAGGGAGGCGATGTCGAACTCAGATTCAACATACAGATTTGCATCCCTTTGCTTCAGCCGTCAATCATCAACCAATAAAGTTTGATTGCTTGGCTTTGAGGGGGAAAAGGCAGCACAAACGAAATAAATAGTAAATAATTCAATGATGGAGAGTATTTCATATACGGTCAAAATAGGTAACATATGGATAAATATACAATATGCATTTTATTCATGTTATAAGGTTTCTTTCACAGCCACGTTTGTATCTGACGCTGCCTAGCAAATCCAGGAAAGACGAAGGCCAGGAAAGTTAGAACAAATCTGTAATATAGAAATGGTCGCGCCATATCTTTACGCCCATTTTTTTCCCAGGTTCCTGATGTGGCCATTAATTGGTGGCTTTCGTATGCTGCTTTGGGAAGAAAATGTACATGGAACAGACGTTTGTTGGCTTCGTGGTATCGGAAACAGGGACTTTCAATGCTTGTAATAAAATTGTTTGGGATCAAAACCTTGAGTACCTAAAGCACTGTTTATCAACGATTTATTAATTCCTTATATCATGTAGCTGGATAAAACATTTACTGTTCTTGAGATCCTGAAAGATGAAGGTCTGATTAGAGCTCCTGTTCGATGCACTTTCACGGAAAATCAGACACTTGCAGGCGCCGCTGACGGGGAAGAGATGAAAGCGGGCTCAGAACAATTTTATAATTAGTGTAGTCAATATTAGGATCTCTGTCACAGCGATCTAGTACACTAGACTAGTTCAACAGGAATGTTCGATCGCTAGATTTGGTTTGTGTGATAGATCACGTCTTTAATTACAGACAATTCAAATGATCACCGCTACAAACTGAAAAAGGCAGATGTGTGGATCACGAAAAGCCTCATATGTGATCTACCAGAGAGGCATTTCATTGATTTTCATTGTCAGTAAACCCTGTTCTAAATTATAAGCAGTAGACGTATTTTCACATCCGTGAAATGGCACTTCACTGATAGGTATCGATTCTCATCTTCAACAGTTTGAGATTATGGGGTACTGTAAAAATCCTGTAAGAAAATGAAACAACAAAATCTGTCCTTAAATCTGAAAGTTTTATTGTTGTTGCCGTTGTTGGTGCTTAATAAACACTATTGGTAGTTCCTGGAATTCAATAATTTCTATGTTACTTTTGAGACTTATGCAGCCCTTTCTCAATTTGCCAGTAGTCTGCCACAATTTCTCATAAATCTTAACTTCTTTTTCTAGGGACACCGGGTTGTTACGAGGCTTGTAAACACCAATAAAGGGAAACGTAAAAAATTAAAGATCGGGTCAAGATGTTAAATCATTGTGCATTCCTTACTTTAGTACAGTCTACTTTAGTACTTTTGGCCTTGACAGGATTCGGGTAGATTTATTAGATTTGAGGTGCTTAGCATGAATCTTCTCAGGTTGATATGACCTAAGTGTCCCTTTCTTTTTTATTTAGAGAACAAAAGAAAATGCTTCTATCGCCCTTGAATCCTTATAACATTATCGCACTTAGAATTACAAAAACAGGTGCTTATTTCTTCTGAAATGTGGATTTTGCTAAAAAAAAAAATGCGATTTGGGGTTTTTGTTTTCTCTTAAAAACCTTGCCTTTTCTGCATATAAAAATGGTATCAAAAGTGGATTTGTCCATTCTAACGTGTTTGACCAATGGTCATTCAACGGTAGGCCTAGCCTACTGTCAACCAGGATTTGGCTCCATCTGGCTGCTACATGCAGTCGTAGATCATCGCTATATGATTATATATAGGCAAAAAGTGCATAAGACACTTGATTATGACCTCTTCTAGCATTATCATGAACCCTAGTGCCATGGATGGACATTGAAGGACCACTATGAGACGAAAAAAACTACTGATCATGCAGATTATCAGCGTTAACGTTCTAAAATGAATTTCCACGTCCTATAATTAGTGCAATTTCCTTTCTTTCTGGTGCTTCAGAGCTCAGTTGTGGACTATATGCCATAGTAAAGGTCAAGAAACTCTTGGTTTGGACAAAAAAAGATATGGGGGGCACATATAGGCCCTCAGGAACCCGGTTTTTACTCTGTGGGAGTCCTAATAATGATGAGGGGTAGGGACAAAATTCGAGAAAGGATACGGCCAGAAAGCCGAAAAACGGCAACAAGAGACACAGAAGTCATGGAGAGGGGGCTAGTATATAAAAAAGTGCTTTTCCGAAGCTGAAAGCCGAGCAAAAAATTCTCCATGTCCATTTATCGATGAAAAAAAACTTCAAACGCGTTTTTTGCTATCTACTTTTTTGTTTCGAAACCGATTCTAACCAAATTTGGTATACATCATTTTCATAACAAGACTAAAAAACCAACGTATGCGAGGCCCATTCGGTTGGTAAGTTTTAGAGAAAAATGGGTTTTTAGATGAAAAAACGGAGAAATTTGATTTTTTGTTACATGGCATTTTCAAAAATTTCTAGAAAATGTTCTTTTTCATAGGGAGGGCTGAAAATACTTAGCGTTTTAGATAGTATATCAAACAATATGTAAGATAGTATATCAAACAATATGTCCACCAAGTTTTATTAATTTCCGTTGAAATTTTGACGGAGGAGATAGATTTTAAAATCAATCAATTTGGAGACGCCAAAATCTAAGTCGATTTTTTTTCACTGTTTTCCTCTAATTTGAACATGCGGAATTCGATGGAAAAGGTTAAAATAATAAAAAAAATCACCTCCAGGACGGCCCCCCCCCACCCCCTCCCCCTTTAATTTGCACTACATATTTAAAAAAATAATTTCCAATGGAAAATTCCTCCACGAATGGGTTAAGAATTTGAAAATGTCGTTAATATTGTCTTATATTCGCCAAACTTTGTCTTTCATAAATATGGCCTATCAAACATCATTTTTTTTCAAATCTCAAGGCGTTACGAGAGAAAAATAAAGCAGATTTTATTATTGCACGTTTTGCGAGCTTGAAAATTATTTATCTTATCGTTAATGACAGACGTATCGATAACGTATCGTTTCGTTTTTCCGTTATAACCATTGTAGTGATAGTGTTTCATATACAGGAGTAACTAGGCGATTTGATTAAATATCTTCACGCTCTTTATCACTCTCCACATGCCCCTCTTCCGTCTCATCCATTCGATTTTCTCCCTTGACGATGACAAAAACTAATTAGATCTATCTGACGCGCTGGAACGGAATAATCAGGCTCGCTATGTCTGTGATACTCACACCAAAGTTAATTTGTTTTTCATTTCTTTGTCTGAATTTGTATCTGAACTATCACAGTAGTGGTAAAAGTAATTAGTGCTGGTGTAAGTTGTCAGAAAAACGTGTCTACGCCTGCTCTGTGAAGGGGGCACCCAGGTGAAATTCAAAATTTCATTCTAATCATGTTAAAAGGTTTTTTTTTCCCAGCCAATGTGTTCTAGGGATCCTATAGGTACTATAAGCATACTTCAGGAGTAAAATATTAAGCTAAATTGCTTTTTGATTTTGCCAAGGCAGTCATCGTGCTCCCTGATTGCACTTTAGGGTGAGAGGCCTAGCTCAAACACTTGCTGTTCAAAGTTACTGTAATTTACACACAAGATACATCCATACAAGGACAATAACATGTCAAGAGCTTTTGAGGCCATCTTGAATATTTAATTTTTGGCAATTTTTTTAGTGGCCTAACCATAAAACTTCTCGTTAAGTCATGTACATTTCGAGTTCAAACTACAATAACTCCTGAAATATGAAGGATACAGAAATATCCTTTTGAGAGGTTGTAGAACAAATAATTGGCAACATTCATACCAAATTTGAAAGACATTGCGCCAGCAGTTTTTACAGGAGCTCACTCAAGGTGAGCCACAGAGTGAGAAAATACCAATTTTGAGAAACAGCAAACAAATTTGCAAGTTGGATTAAAAACTGCACTCCAAGCAAAGAGGCTAAAACTTGTTGTTTTGTGCTTGTAGTGAAGGCCAGTTTTAGTGGTACCTTCGATAGGAAAGAGATTTTCCCGGCCGTTCCATCATTGTATGGCATGTAGGGGTGGAAGCATGGGATAAGGGCGCCTAGTACTTTCAAAGTCTCTGATTTTATGGTAATTTCTTTTATATTTTGCTTGATCCTTGTGTCACAAAAACATGATTTAAAGGGTTTTATAAGCTTTTTAGCCCATTTTTGATAGTTGGAATGCATTCCAGACATATTTTTCCACCTAAAACTGACATTATCCCCAATTAGTCAAAATGGACCCTGACCTCTATATTTTAGGCTATTCCTGACCTGGTTGTCCCCCACCTATAAACAGTCTTCTCCCTCCTCCATCCTCATGCCGTCCCTAATTCCTCTGTTGCTATCCCTCGATCCCACTCTTTAATCCTAATCCCATCAGTTTTCTCCCACACGCCTAACAGATACTAGCATATGAAACATACAATAAGCTATTAAAGTGGACTATCGTATAACACATCATAACAAACGTCCTTTACATGAACAATAAATATCCTCTGTTATGAGACAACACTCGTTGTTCGTAACAGCGAATATGCCTACTGCTATTGATTGCTTATTGAAAAAAACACACACGCTTTAGGATCTTTCCCATGTGTGAGTTCTCTTACCGTGTTTGATCCTAACTATCTATGAATCAATAAATAGGATGTTAGAATGTATTTTTGTTGTTGTTGTTGTCGTCGTCGTCGTTGTTGTTGCTCTTGCTGTTGTTGTTGTTGTTGTGTTGTTAAGCCCAGGCATTACCAGGAAAAAATAAAATGCACAACCATACCACGTATGAACAGAGTTAAAAGTGAGTATACCATACCTTTCAACCACGTGTGGACGGTTATCTAGCTCGTATACTATGGAGATCTACAATATTATATTATTAAGATGTGGTAATGTGGGTTAACGAATATTGACAAACAGGGATGTGGCCAAATAAGGCCACTGGTCGTAGTCTTTCAAACACAAATTCAAACACAATATGGGCAAAATGCAAGCCTGCGGTCAGTATAGTTTCCTTCAGGCAAGGGGAACTAATAACATAATAATATAGAAAAACCAGTACGTACATCAATGACAGTTTTATAAATGGCGGGATAGGGACCAAACTTTCAAGACTTGTAGACAGCCACCCCAGTGTCATAATATGGTGTCATTATAGTATGAGATAATATAAAATGTGAAACATGAAACTAACTGATATAGTGAAGTGGCCTGTCTCTTCTACGTCGTTCCACAACTTACTAGACTTTCATAAGGGTATCATCACTCTAACTTGAATAAAAGTATATTTACATATTTTACATAACAATGGTTTGGTGTCTGTGTTTTGACATCCATACTTTTTATTTATTTGGCACTGTTTGGAAAACACGTTTCCTCTCTTTAATTATAATCAATTAGGGTAGAGAGTGCTCGGTCGCTTGGACACCTAGTTTTGCCAACAAACTTCACCATCCTGTGCACTATTTCTGAGCATTTAGGTGAAGCATTTCAGTCTTCTAATATGGTAGCTATCTCGACGTGTATATTTCAATAGAAAAATCGACAGTTTTAATGTCTTGGCCGAGGTGTTTTGCTCAGAATGTGAAGATGCCTACTATCATTTCCTTCGTTAGATACTTATCATGATCATTCAATGCCCCTGTCCATATCAGTGACTGTAAAGCTATTGGGTTTTTTCCCAAAAGTTGTTACATTATTCTTTGCCCTTAGTTTACGATAACATAGATGCTTATTTCTGTTAACTTATTTAAAAACTTCAGCTCTGTCCTTGAAAAAAAAATCCTCGCTCAAACTGTTTCTGAACTATGTTAGCTTTTTGTTTCCTTTATTTTCTTACCTGTAGTTGGCTCTTGGTATATCACGCCCTCAGCTGCCTTCGGTTTTCTCTTAAATAACCTCATTTATTAGGGAATCTCTTTTGTGTCTGGCTGCAGGGCCAAATTTAAAAAAGGCTAAATGATTAGGCTGAGACCTTCTCATGTGATGTATGTCTAGTGAGTATTGTAAGATCAGTAGAATCTTGGCAACAATAAGTCGAACATACAAGTTAAAGTACAGCTAGATCGTATTAAACCCAGTCTCGAGAACTGCGATGCCTCAAAGACAAGTCCATCAATCGGGGAAAAAAACCGTCACTTTTAATCAGTCTCAACGTTTTATATGCAGCACCAAGCAATGCTTATTCGACAGATCATGATACAAAGAAGATTTAAATCATGCATGATGTTTACATGCAAAACGCTGTTCGAGACTGGAGCGGCTCTTAGTCATGCCAGCGTCACCGTGGCTGAGCCGTTGCGGATTTCCTCCCCTTCCTCAACCTGAGCGCCCAGAGAGAAACGGACAAAGACGTCATCCTCCTCAATTTTCGATACTGATACTGAGCCTTGACCAGTGGCTAGTGAGGGGGCAGACCTCTGGTAGGAGCGGCTGATGGTGACCTGTATACCATGTGACGCAGTCACTGTCACTGTGGAAACATCGGCAGGAATGGTCAGTTTGAAGAGTGGATTCCTTAGTCTGGATACCCGAAGTCCAAACTGTTCCACCCCGGGGGTCAGTTCAGCTGTCACCAATCTGTAGTAAAACACCGCACAAACGGGATCAACGGATGGATGGCTGTTTATATACATTAATTAACATATGTGTCATATATTTCTTACTACTGATTTTATCAGCAAACCAAGTATATGTATAACTATCTGTTCCTTTCACTGGATCAACTATGCAAAGAAAGAAGGAAATGAAGTTTCTGATTACTTCAGATTAGAGACCAAACCAAAACTGTTACATGTCATGACAAATCTACACAATGAGCTGGTTGCCTATATATCATTATGCTGTTCTTACATATACACCAAGGCATTAATATTGAATTGGTAATCGAACTGCTTCGTCAGCATCATAGGTGGAGCAGATGAGCTTACTGGATAACCGCAGATACGTTAAAGCTGCTGGCCGTCTGTGGCCACAATGATCAAAATAGATGAAAAATAAAGGAAATGCAAAAAATTGTACTCACTCCGAGAGTGTAGAACAATTAGCCAGGGACATCCCGACGGCTCTAAAACTGTCTGCCACTGCGTCCATATCATACCCTCCATCGTAGGCGCCCCTGATAGTTCCACAGGCTGCCTCTTCAAAAGTGATGGTCTCTCGCCAGTATAGTCGGTTAGCGTTCAGAAAACACTCGAAGGCGGCTCTGCAACATGGCAAAATACGATAGAAACTGGATATAATAAATTTGGTAGAGATAGGGAAAGAAGTGGGTGTACACGTAAGAAAACGCAAAACATAAGTTTCATTTTTTCAGAAAAAAAGAATATGATTAAAATAAGTGAAGGGTATGATTTAATTAGAAGGACCTGCACAAAAAAGAGAAAAGTGTAGACACAATTATGCTGCCAGACAGATGAACAAATAGATTTATAGGCCCATTAAAGTGCAAATCCTGTTATATTATGGACTCGTCTCATATCGTATTTAGTCCCAGAAGAAACAGTGAAACAGACTAGCTGACATATGTAAGTATGTATGTATGTATGTATGTATGTATGTATGTATGTATGTATGTATGTATGTAGGTAGGTAGGTAGGTAGGTAGGTAGATAGGTAGGCAGGCAGGTAGGTAGGTAGGTAGGTAGGTAGGTAGGAAAGTAGGTAGGTAGATAGGTAGGTAGGCAGGTAGTAGGTAGATATTATGTATGTATGCGTGTGCGTATGTATTTATATATATAGCTATGTTTATAGCCCATGTAGCTATGTGTCTATCTTTGTATATAGCTATGTATGTATGTCTTGTCTCTGTGTCATCTCCTTCGAGGTTGACATGAAATGACTCGCCATCTCTCTCTGTCTTCCACTCTTCTAGTGCATTCCTCCATAGATAGATTCATCCAGTTCTTGATGTCATCCGTCCACAATCTTCGCTGTCTTCCTCTCGCTCCTTATGGCATCTGTGGGAGAGGCAAGCCTGGCCTCTAGTGCACAAAGTCTAGGACGGCGGAAAAGGCGGATGAATCAGTGTTGATCAATGGCTTGAAGGCGGAACAGCAAAGGGTCAGGGACGCAAAGGGGCACGTCTAGATAGTGGCCACCCTCCATAGTAAGGTCGGAAACCTACTATATATCTTTCCATAGTATTGAAACGTATGTATGTAGTTATGTGTATATATATATGCCATTTGTATGTATGTATGTATGTATGTATGTATGTATGTATGTATGTATGTATGTATGTATGTATGTATGTATGTATG
>JBCEWB010000002.1:872635-883245 GCA_039654565.1 Peronia peronii
TACAAGACAGAGACCAACACATCCTACAAAACAGCTCATGCTGATTTCTTATCCATTTTGTCATACACATGCAGAGTCTGAAATTTAAATGATGAAAATTAATACTTTGCCAGAGGTTTCAATTAGTGATATAGAATTTTACCCCCGTTTTGGCAAATGGTCATATACATTACAATTAAATATATGGTTACGATATGTTTGTTTGTATCATTTGAAGTGTTGTGCAATAAAGATGTTTCTTATTTGTGTTTCATCTTATTTGCTAGTTAAATTTAAGAAATCAGATTTCAACAAGCTGAGAAAGTGGGACATTTTGGGCATGTCAGAAAATAGTCCGGTAGGCTTAGACGCTACGATTTTCGTGACTATGCCCCTTGTGGGTTAAAACTACATAGAATACTGGGTTGCCAACCCCATCGTGGATGAATCAGAAATTTCTCTTTAAAAAAAAAAAAAAGAAAGAAAGATTTTTGACATTAATCAGGGATTTCACAGACCAATAAGAATCTGCTGCTAAACTGCACACAGCATGGCAGATATTTATATATATTGTCAAATGCAGAATATTTCTAAATAAGGTCAAATCTAGAAGATATGTACAGAAAAAAAAATTCAGTCACTATTTACAATTAATTCCTTGGTCTATTTGACAGTTTGATGAAAATAAACCCCACAGAATGTTCTGGTCTAGATCTATATTTGCGGCAGATCTTAGCTGGTGAAAGAACCATACATGTATAGTATGTTATGACAGTGAAAGTCATGAAGTGCCATGTGAACAAGCCAATGGAGTTTATGGTCAAATCCAGCACGATTGGGACCAATAATTATAGCAATCTAGGAGACGGCATAAAATATAATTGGTATCTTTGTCCCCCCCCCCCCCCCTCCCCCCAATCAAACTTGCCACACATCATAGGGTTGCAGCGTTTGGTTCCGTAAACACGCTGTTACCATGGTCTGCCTTCATCTTTAGACATCAGGAACCTGTTAGCCGGGCAGACACTGAGCCAGTTATGTAGCTAGGACTGCATAAAATCACCCATTCCCCCCCCCCTTCACCATACTGAGTAAAAGAAAATCGAGAGAAGAGGGCGAGAGTACTGCAAAACTCCGCTGATTGTGATAACACAAGCGTAGATCTAGGTTAATTCCCTGATCCCCGCGACGAAGCAAAAATTTTGTAGTTTTGCGAATTTGGCGTTTTTCTTTTTTTTTAATTATTATTATTATTTAATTTATGAGAAATACGGGATTTTAAGCACGTTTCTGGGTGTCCCCCGACTTCACTTAAAATCCCGAAAAATCCTCATTTTTTCCAAGAGGGTTGGCAACCCTGAAAATGAGACATCTAAAACTGGATTATCACTAGTAAGCATAATTTGAAGTAACTTTACAGCCCATGATAACTGTCATCTGTCAGTTGTTACTTGTAACATCCTTTTGAGGGACATTATAAAGACCAAAGTAATGAAACAAGTAATGTTTGAAGAACAGTAAAACTTGGCAATTTCTTATGCCAGTTCTATCTCTGAATGAAAGCTAGAAGGGAGAATCCTGCTATCAAGGTATAGACTTCCTGACCCACCGACTGAAAAAAAAAAAAAAAAGTTTTTCATGTCCGATCATCACACCTGACAATTTTACATTTCTGCTGAATTTCCTGTTCTTTCTTTTCTTCTACAATTTTTCGATTTTGCGAGGGAAGTTTTGATCACAGGCCATTCATATGTGTAGCAATGCCAATTAAGCGTCATGTGTTCCTCCGGAAATCAGACATTTCAGTGGATATGTTTTTTCAGGACGTGGAAAAGAGGGGATTGCTCTCTTGGACATGTTTTCACACCGTTGTTTGTGAACGGATATAAATGAAACTTGGCAAACAATCAGAAAAGAGTTCATTCTAATGATACCCAACCGTACAATTTTCTCTAGCATGTGGTTATTGAATAAATCACTATGAGAAAATTCCATGCAGTGTATTTTAAAAATACACCGACGAGATGTGCACTGACCATAAGCCAGGCAAGTTGTCAACCTTCCTTCTTTAATGTCTTAAAATTTAAAGCATCTGTGTTAAGTACTTTTTATGTTATCCTTACAAAATGTATGGTAACTGAATGCACTTAAGAAATAGCCATATTACCCACCAAGCCAGTTTGCGAACTTGACTCTGAGGCTCATGGGATGTCGCTTCACTTGTGGCCCATGCATAAACAAGGAAGGGGGGAAAGATTATGGAACTTAACAGTGTGGGCCCCAATTGTGGCGTTTTTGGAATTTGGTCAAAACAGAGCTAGATCTAAATCCAGTCAACTATTCATTCGATTATGGAGGTCAAAAAGAAAATCTGAGTAAAACAATGAATGTACATGGATCACCCCGCACATTAGAAATACTTTTGAACTCGTCAGTTACCTGTCATGATTTGTAGCTTTGCACTACAGTTTACTGTGTACTAGGACCACGGTCCCCCGCGGGGGATTTATAAGTAGGTTCTCTGCTCCCACCTGCAAGTGGTGTAAGCCAGCCATCGGTGAGATGTCTCCCATGGAGTGCCATCCTCGACGTTCCAGGGGAGACATCTCTTCTCCTTGCTACTGTCTTCTGCCCCACTTTCCTCTGTTCTTCTTGACGTGTAAACGTATGACCTAACCGTGTTTGACACAATATAGCCGTAATCGTGCCAATGTGTCAAACTCCAACACAAACAAACAAACTATGACCACAGACTCTAGCATGTTTACAACATGATTGGGTTTGATTTGGTCAGCCTACAAACAAGCATTACACGACGCTATATAAGGCCTCACTTGTCACTGCAGAGCTTGTTTGGCACTAGACAGCTTAGCAGGTTTATTTAGAAACCTGAGAATCTGAGTGAATAAAACCTCATTCAGTACACATTGATCATGCAATTCTTTTCTCATTTTTATTCCCATCCAAATCTCATCCCCATCCCAAATTTAGGCACTATCGTCTAACTGCGGTCCCCACGGTGACCCGGCACATATCGATTACTGTAAAATGAACTAGGCCAACCCCTGGCCCTAATCTGCTGGGACCCTCGGCTGTGCATACCACCGAGGCAATAAAGTATCGATATTGGCACAAGTTCATTTTACAGTAATCAATATGTGCCAGGTCGCCGAAGGACCGCAGTCCGACGGTAGTGCCCAAATTTATAGTGGGCCTATAGTCCCAAAAAGTAGGCCAATGGAGATGTGTAGAATCCACTGATTAAAGTGTAGATTAGTTCTCCAACCATTCTGACGAATGGAATCATCATTCGGTTTTATAAAGACTCAATTTTTCATCCAAGTGCCTAATTTAATCAGAATACAGTAGACGTCTAGGCGCCATTCTAATCGATACGCGCCATTTTCACGACTTCCAGAGTAGAAACAAGACCAGGACCACAAATTGAAGGGAGTGTCTAATTTAGATATAGAATTGGCTATAGGAGATACTTTCACATAATTTATTTACGTAAAACTTGATTGGATCGAGATCATGGATATCGGGATGGACTGTCCTGTGTTGTACATGAGAATCACTACTTCAGCCTTAAATGGGCGGCACATGCCGTTCATTTATCTTTTTTTCCCCTGATCTAAAGCAAATCTAGACTAGACCTATTCTGGATTTACTAGAAGCTAGATAGGTCTATCAACTTCTGAGAGATCTTGATCTAGATCTAGAATTTCTAGATCTTCACTCTACCGGGCTATCATCCCGGTCCTCCCGTCAAGTTTAGACTTATTTAGAGCAGAAACAAGGACAATGCTGATTTGCCAACTTTTTGACAGAATGTTAAAAAAAACGAGTAATAAATCTGCATTTCTGCAAGTTCTCTCGATGATTCAGTTAAAGTGAATAATCTTTCTTCGGCAAAATGAGGAGATTGATCCATGCTGAGACTTGCATGAGTCAGGCGCAAACAAGATGGCGCCTGCCTTGGTTATGAAAGGAATGCAGATGTTTCCACAATAATGTGTGATGTTACATGAAATCCGGCATTGATTAGGGGCAATTGATGAAACACAAGGGAAGTATTGTACTTCGTATGAATGCACAAGCATGCCCCCGTGGAAAGTTTGCCATGAATTAAAGCTTTCAAATCTTTACCGGTCAACATAGAAAAATTTGCCGTTGGATGTCGAATCCGGCCACGATAGCAACGATGGGGTCACCCTGAATAAAGTGAAATGTACACTTACCATCGTATCGCTCTGCTTGTTCAGCAAGCTTAGCTTGATAAACACTATCCTCTCTGTCTGCCATTTCAGATCCGGCAGATGACAGCTTCAAACGGACGATTGAAAACGATTACAAATGAAATAATTTCTATCTCCCCAAAATGGCCGCGCCCGCCACAGACTAAAAAAGTAGTTCTTGCCGATAAGCAGTGTGAGATCACTCCGCAGAGTGCGCAGGCCCATTCAAGCTTAGCAACACCGTGAGAAGGGTAGGATGCATTCACACCTAAACTAATGTTGTTCAATGCTGTCACTCGTATTCGTTGGAAAGACGTCGTTGAGGCATGAAAACTCACTCCAAGGATCTATGACGAATTAAACGGACCAAATGAAATAATTTACTGTCATATCAGTGACATTCGATCATAATAGTTAAATTATACCATGTATCAGGAAAATCGTTACACTCTTAACTTTAGTGCTAGAATAAAGAATTCTATTTAGTTTTATGAGCAGAATAATGTGAAAGTCTTGGTTACTTGACATAATGACATGGGACGTCACAGGTGTGTGGTAAATTATCTAGAATATAGGGCATGGAAGTAGATGCGAGACGGACAAGGAAATGAACAAAAATGTAGAAATATTTATAATGTAGATAGCCATGCTGAGAAAGTATCTAAATTTAAAACCATTGCCCATAACATACGTATTTTGTAATCTTTTCTAATGATTACTGTGGTAATTTAAAAAACTGTTGGGTACAGAAACACCCTAATATTCTTACATAGTAGAAGATGATCAACACCCAATATCATTGTAATGTTTAAGTACCACTGTAAACAAATAAGACTTTGGGTTTTATTTTATTTCATGCAATTCAATTATTATATTATATTGTGCGCTTTGTCCCTTGTACAAACGGACGAAATAGATGCCTCATCAGCATCCTTATCCACAACCATTTTCAAGCTATAGACCATAGATTAAAGCCCTCAACTCTACCCAGTCTTGAGATGTTTTTTTTTTTTTCTATTTCTTTTTTTTTCTTTTTTGTAGGGAAGGTATCATCATCAAAATATTTTTTCCAAGAAATCAGTACCATTTTCTACCCTTGTCCATGTTTTTCGCCCAAGCTTAGAAGAAAGAACGAACGAAATAAAGATGAAAGAAAGAATGAAAGAAAGAAAGGAAAGAAACGGTTGTAATGTTGTGAGGTTGTTGAACGTATCTCGCTTCATGTCTTGCGACTGTGCGTACGATACATTTACCAGGAAGTGCGTACATTGAAGGGCTTCACTATGCAACAGCACTTGTCTTGGTACACACACTGTTACACACGCTTGCCGCTGCCATCTGAGATCAAACGGTTATATGTAGTTTTGACACATTAGGTGAAAGTTTAATCATTTTGAATACTGTGCGTTCGCTATGTTACCTTAATGTACGTCATTTCTTAGTCCATTTTATCAATCATTACGAGGAACTGGAAATTATTAGAGGAACGAGGAAACTAAAACCATTCACAGCATTGTGAGACCAGAAAGCAACCTACTCAAAGACCTGTCAGCACGACCTATATCAGCGTCTATTGTATTTTTGGATAATTTTCTGATGTTCCGTGATTAGCAGCGATTAGGCTGTCCGAATAACTGAGCCATACTACATGTACTACATTTCTCGTGTTGTGGACCGTTCATGTCAGACATGTTTCTTTGTTACTAAAAACGCACTTTGGTATTCCCCGCATTTTATGCGACAATGTGCACATGACGTGTCTTCGGCCTCTGTACTTCAGATCAATCGCACTCTATTAACAACTCGCAGGGCATAAATTTATTTCGCACCACAAACAAACTTTAAACGAATATAAAGATTGGTTTAGACAATTTTCTCTGTGAATATACCGTTAATACACTTGCTAGAGTCACCGCCTGTGATTAGTCATTCATGACGAATTCGAGCATCTGGGCAGTTAAGTAGGCTCACTTTGATTTCCGCGGCGGGGCGTCGTGCGGCGCCAAAGTTTACAATAAGTTTAGTATTTAAAAGACTAATCTGGGCAGTCACTTGATGATTAGTCAGCACAAGCTCTGAACCCAACGTTGTAAAACATATCACACAGTACAACGTACCAAGCCCAAGATATTTAGTACGCGATGACAGTTATCTACTAACTAAACTAGGTTATCTCTATCCCAGAAGCTGAATTGCCAATTTTAGGTCGACGAGGATGTTTGGGAGTGTAGTCTCACCTGCTCTCATAGTTTCGTGATGGATAATTTGCGAACTCGCAGTAACTCAACGTTAGACCTATATCTATATCGCACTCTATTACTATTTTCGGCCACGTGATTTCATTGACGAATTCATAACAACGTTAATCTGTAACAGTACATGTAATTCTAATGCATGACTCGGTCTGCTCTCTGACTATACGAAGCCTTTTTTTTTTTTTTGTGGGATGGGCAAAGTGTTCAAAGAGTTCGAACAGCCTACTGGAAAGTGCAAACAGATGCAACTTTCTATTTCCCCAAAGAGAGGAGTTTGTTTGAAAAGTTCGAGAAGGGAAAGTACAACAGCAGGCAATAACACTTGACAGTGACACGCTCGGACTATCATTACTGTTCCTATTTTATTGCATTTTCTTCTGAGCTAGCATTGAAATGCTCACTCCGAAAAAAGAGTGCAGGAAACTATTCTTCTCTCTCCCTGCTCGCTTCATGCATACACGGAACAATTTTATAAATAAAAGTGTAAGAGAAGATCATGATCCTTAGTCCGAAATCGTTATCTTCGACACTTTTTTAAATTGATATTTTCCTTCCTATCCCTCATGGGGAGTTTTTAATTACTCTTATTTTTATCTTTTGCCAAACTGTAGACTTACACGATTCAATATGCAGACAAAAATAAGTTTTATAACCTCCTTAAAGTGTTGAAGGTGATGGTGTAGATACCAGACAAAAGATCACTACCTCCTGTCATTGTCATAAATCATTTTTGGGGCAATAATTGCAAGTGGCTTACAAATGTTACTGATGGTAGCGATGCTGACAAACAAATGAAGCTTTGCGCTTCAGCTGTGTTCATTGCATACGTTGATGACAACAGTGACTAAAGAAAGAAAAACAACAGCCTTTTCCTGAACATAAAATAATTAAATCTCTTCAATACAAATTAAGAAAGAAAAAAAAAGAAAGTGTCCCACCCCGTAGAAAGTGAGCAGTCTGATATGCTGGAGAGAGTAAAATGGACAAAGGTCACCGAAAATTTGCAATACTCATTGTGAACATTTCAGTTTCAGTTTCATTGATCCTTTCTGGTGTTTTTGTTCATATTGTGAGATTTATTATTTTTTTTTTACGTTAACTTTTAAAAGTAAGATGTGGAGTAGGGAGACGGATCCTTTGTTTCAGTAGTAAGGATTTTGGTGATCGTACATATACTAGCAGGTCCAGTAACCAGTGGTGATACATGTAGCACATGCATTAAAGTAGAAATATTGCAGTAACAGTGGTATCGACAGCAAACACAGATAAAAAATACAAAAGTTTCTCATCGGAAATAAACTTGCCCTGTTCTAATAAAACATGCATCAACAGTTTTGCCGCTGGTATTCTCCAGTCGTGGTATCTGCGGCATCAAAGAGATCAGGTATCTAATAGCTGGGATGTGTATGGTACATTTTATGCGAGTACATTCAAAAGGGATAAAATAGAGTCTATCTGCATAACAATGTTGCATTAAGACAAATCAACATCTCACTTAAATACATGTATAAAATTTTAAATGAATGATACATATTCGTTTCATTACAATGGATCGTGAATGTAGATATTTGCGTGTATTTGCTTATAACAATTTATATACATGTACATGTATCTTTGAGTTAGGAGAAAATAGTTTTGGCTAACTTTGTTGACAAAAAAGATAGTTTGTGGCTGACTTAGATAAATAAAAATGTCAGAGAATGAGTCAGAGAATAGTGGACTATTAATACCAATAGTGTACTTGCGCGCCCCTTCCCCCTCCCATACACACACACGCGCACGCGCGCGCTCATGAACGCACGCACAAAGGGAGATGGGAAGAGCATGTAGCGAAATTATGTGCATGTATATATTTTTTTTGCCACTCCGAGATAACCACCGGCAGGACGTAAAAAGAACGCAACGTAATTTTTCCCCTATCCCTATAATTATGTGAATTATGTAGGTTCCGATGTGCAAGGGTATTGTGCCTTAAGGTCTTCAGAACATTATGCGAAGCAATTCATGATTTCTCTTCAATTATATCTGCATTCTCAAGTTCATGCGGATTTCTGGCTTGTAAACTGCGCAAAATTTTGACCATTGGGAGAACGGGCGCAGTCTAGGAGAGAGTGGTGGGGGAAGGAAGGGGGGGGGAGAGAGAGAGAGAGAGAGAACAGAGCAGAACGAGCCAAGTTCGCATGCCTCAAAGGTGAAGTAACTGAACGCGTTCATACTTGAACGAGCCCGTAGAAGTTGCCAGATGGTCCGCTGATCTTAAATCATGCCGATGGTAGATCTAGCCTCGCCTCGTTCAACCTGCGCAGTTAACTTTGGCCAGGAAGAATTCTGGACAAGTCAAAGGAGTGGCTTTCTATAATTATAATACAACTTACAAGACTTAGTAAACTGGACTTTTCTCGCTACTACACCCACAGTAATGTACCTAGCAAGAGGTTGTCTACACCTGAGAGGTTACACTTTCTCTAGCCCTTCCTCCTTCCTCCTCCCCAGTTTAGGGCTTGGTGATTTTAGTTGCCGATTTATGTAGGGATCGTGGGAAATCGTAACTGCTATTGATCTACTAAGGGCGGTGGGAAATCGAATTTGTTCATCTAAACTATGATTGGAAAGTCTTAATCCGGGCGGCCTCATCAAAGTATTAGCCACTGCATAGTCCTGTCGTGGCAGAAATTGTGCGGACTGGTCTTTTCTCGAGGTGACTTAAAGAGATATCGGCTGGTTACTCGTGGACTGCCTGTTATAAAAAGTGCTGCTTGCGATGCTGGAAGCTTAATAATTATCACTTTATTAGTTGAAGAGGGCATATTGTGGCCTTTGGATAGAAGACAGACAAACAGATAGACAAACAGACAGGCAAACAAGTAGACAGACAGACAGGCAGCCAAACAGACCGTCGGACGAACGGCAGGTGGATGGACGGACGGATGGATGGATGGATGAATGGATGGATAGATGGATGAATAAATGGATAAATAGATGGATAGATAAATGGGTGGATAGATAGATAAACAGAAAAGAAGACTTAAACAAAACAAAAAAACAAAAAAAAAAAAAAAGGAAAAACACATTAAAAAACAGAAAGAAAGAGAGAAAGAAAGAAAGAAAAATATGTCAAGTTAAGAAGTCGACAATATCATTACGTTGGTTCGTCTGTTTCGATTCATGGCAGTGTCAAGGGAACGGGGTTTTATCTCTCCCACTGAAAACCTTAATATTTCATTGACCCGTGAAATGTTTCAGTATTTTTCTCGTCCATAACCTGTTAATCCTGTCTTCTTCCTTAGACAATCCCCTTCCCCCACCACCACCCACATTATCTCCCGCCCCTTCTCCCACAGCATCTCCTTTAAAGTCATGACGCACACGCATGAATCGGGTGACGATATTGACATCCAACTCCGCCCATCTCTCCCCTCTCTTCCCCGTCCCACTCCCACCTCCTCCCCATCCCAAGCTTCCCCTCCCCCCCCCCACCCCTTCCACTCCATCTCAAAATCGATTCTGGATGATGACCCTCTGGTTGTCTTTTACAGCTATTGTCTCGTACTAAAGCTTATGAACTAAATTAATGTATTATCTTTGGTCCTCCTACGCAATCCTTCGCTGGTTGTAGTGTCAAAGATACGAACGAAACAGATCATTTGTTCCTGAATTGTGTCTATCGTCATTTTACAGCAATTTTATCTTAACCCTCAGAGAGTTAGAAAATAACATGCTGGGATAGCAGGGCTTTTATAGAAACACCAATATACATGTCTCTGAAAAGGCAATTCATGTTTAGAGTGACAGCATAATGGGTGCTATATTAGTGCTATATTAGTACAGAATGTGACGTTTTCAGTGGGAAATATGATGAGCAAGTCTGTAAGTAGATCGGCCCCTTGACGCTTCTAGGGTTGATTGGTTCTAGGAAGAGAATTTTTCTGAAAATAGTAATTTATCATATATATTTTTTAAAAATAAAATTAAATTGCCACACTACTAAGACAGATATCGTAGCAGTTATTCTATTATATAAGTGCACTTTTTTTCACAAATTTCGTTCTTTCTATCCCTTTTTCTTCCCAAACCAAAAATGGCACATAGGATAAAGTAATTTCTGTACCATGGGTGACATAGTCCTTGTTTGTTTGTT
>JBCEWB010000002.1:910136-930094 GCA_039654565.1 Peronia peronii
CCCTCCTCCTCCTCCCCCCCCCCCCCCCAACCCACCTTTACCTGCACCACGATGATGCAAGTGCTCACAAAGCACATGACTTTGGAGTATTTTGAAAGGAAAACAAATACATGTATAAAATCTTCTCCACACTGGCATTACTTACTTTCGTCTCTTGGTTTAAGAGGATGCAATCGTGCATCACTGCTAATGGAGAGTACTTCGGGAAGTTGTAAAACTTTCAGTTCTCTAGGATCATTAGAACTTGGTTAATCCGAATATGTAAAATATACCTCGTAAAATGGTCAATAGTTTGCGGTTTGTTGACGTATCAACATGACGAACTTGGACAAGCTATTCTGCTCCACTGTAGAGAAAGAGTCAACGGTTTTGTGAAAGAACTCCTGCCTCTGTGGTCGTCATTTTCTTCCCATGCAATGTTGTAAGCTTATATAAAGCCATCTTCATTGTTGTTTGCCTCATGAAGACTTTTGTCTATCCAGCATATTTTCCTATCCAGCATTATCATCTAGGGGATCTGGAATTGTCTATTTGAATTTGGTGACTGAATAGTAAAAATGGTTAGGTAACGGTTCTGTTTGATATATTACCTAAATAATAAATTTCCTTATCATTTTCACCATTTGGATGATGCCAACCAAATAGTGAAACTGACCAGGAAAATTAGTATTTTTACGTCACCCACACGGTGAAACTGATAGGTACAATTATTATGTGACATATGACCCCAAGTTGGACTCTTGTTGCAGAAGCAACCTTTCAGTTCATTCTCTGCCTCGTTAGCTGGAGCACATATCTGAATGATGATCGTGTGTTGATATTTTTTCTTCCTCGCTCATTTTCGACTGATGATGGTGAGATCCGCCTGTTCTAATTGGGCGTCGTTGTGTGGCTCCCTAAATAGAGGTTATCTTTATGATGGCACTAGACTCGTTAATATTCTTAATTATTTAACTACAACGCGCCCGTCAGAGATTCTCTGATAATTGAATATAGTTATGCAAACGTTAAATCCCTGGATTTAACTGGAAAATGCTGCAGACGTTCTCAGTCCAAACAAGATAATTTGTTCTGATTCGATCTGGACAGACATGTTCGGCGAAAGAAATGTCGTCCTCGTGATCTGGAGTCGAGTATACCGTATTCCATAAATAGAATTGTCTCGATTCGCGCATTCTGCGAAACCCCCGGCGTCTATTTTCAGAAGGTGGGCAGCCGACCACACTGCGCTTAATTAACAATCAGGCCAAGGCTTACTCGTTGAGGGTTTGAATCGGAAGGATGGCTAACAAAACATGCTGTTGGGGCGCGTGTAAATGCGACTCAAGGCGAAAAGATCATGAGGATATGAAAGTGGTGACTTTCAAGAGATTTCCACAGTCCAAAACACAACGAGAAAGATGAGTGGATAGGGCGATGCAATCGCCCGCATAGCTATCAGCAACATTGGTTACCACCATTTCGTGTGCTCGAAAGCGAATGTTTGTGTTGAGTGTGCACTTTGGTTTAACAAAGCAACAACAAGATGTATGTTGCTTATCCATAGTTTAAGTTTATAATAATATTAATTTATCTGGCAGAGTTAGATCTAGATCCAGATCTATAGATCATCTAGTGTTATGTGGCTCATCTAAGTCAAGATAATTTACGTTCAAAGACACTGCTACCCCCAGAATCTGGGTAAAAAAAAAAAAATGTTTATAGTTTTTATTTAATACCAAGGTATACTTTATATCAAGATTTAAATTAACAAAGCTAAAGAACGAAGAGAACTGAACTGTGCAGGAAGAGAACTTGTGTAGATATAATTTTTCATCTAGGTTCCACTGTAATGAAACCCCAACACCATATCAAGATAGTCAGGGTGTTCACAATGTTTTTTTGTTTTTTTTTTTTCAGAGTGTTTTTTTAATTTATTAAAAAAAAAAACGTGGGCCTAATCTAAGATCTTGTGAACAAGAGTGTGTTCAACAGGCATTGTGTTAAGTCATACTTGTGAGAGTAGAGTTTTGCTGTATCTATTGTTCTCATCTTTCTCCACCTCTGGTATCATAATGCTAACAAAACAAGCATACCTCACAATGCTCAACTGGTGAAATGGAAAGCATTTTAACTGAACTCAAACGTGATTATTATGAAAATGTTTAATATTTAAAACTAACGATAATACAAATTCATTACGCTCATTTCACATTTTATGGCTGATCTTAGCTCATGTTAAAGTAGATCTAGATCTGGACTCTATATCTGCCGATTTGGAAAAAAAAAAAGTCCATCAACCGATCAAGAGTTTAGAGCTCACTACATCTAGCTCTCGATGTGGCCTAGGGCGAAATTATTATTACGAATAACAAAAAAAAATCGCCTAGATGCTAAAATGCAATGTTTATATCATAAATAAATGAACGAACAAATATTTTATGTACATGTATTTTTTTGTCCATTTTAATGTCCTTGTGGAGTGGGAGGGGGGGGAGGGGGAAGGAACATAAAGAAAGGCTTTTATTGTTATGTCCGTGTGAAGAAAAAAAATAAAGAAAGGCAGACTACCACGTGTAGTGCCTCAAATGGAGCGACATAAATCAAAGTGGTTTCTGAATACGAACTTCCCGTTACGCGAAACTAAGAGAAGCCCTAACAGAAGGAACCCCATTGGCCGCCGTGCCTTGAAAACACTACAGCCAGAGAATTTGGAACGGAGCTCGACCGTGCGGCCCGAGGGTACAGCGGGAGCTCCAACTATAGCCTTAGTGTAATGGAAACAACCAATCTAGACAGATCAAGCCGTATAAGATCATAGCGATCAATGTCAGACGTGTCTCCGGACACACGCTCCGTTCATAGCCTCTGCGCCAGCTCTATATAAGCCGCTTCTATCGCAGATTCCGAGTATGTTTGGTTACAATAAAGTGAATGTATTCTTTAAATTAGGCAATATAAATTTCACACGATTAAGAAAGTATTTTTTTTACCCTTAGTATAGTGGCTTATATTATGACGTTTTATGCTTCTAAACTTTAAAGAGCAATATCCTATGACTACAAAATGCGATATGATAATCTCATTCTACATTTCTAAACGGTTATTACCCCCTTTTTTTTTTCAGGGGGAAGGGACATTACTACTGCAATCTATCCTTAAGTTGTGAAGAGTTATGGTTTCGATTGTAAACATTCCTTAGGTTTCAACATAAAAATTTAATGTAAGTGGGAAAAGACATGACAGTGCATTTTTATCACACTTAAGTTCTATTCCACAGCAGAAATAGATCTATGTCACAATCTGCTTGTAAACCATTAACTGGCAGAATAAAAATTATATCAAAGTTGGACCTAATAGCAAAACAAACTTGACCTTGACTTTAGACCCCTGACACACTCCCCCATGACGTCACCTCTTTCTGTGTTGACATACATAGTCCGCCATATTGGATGTAACCGGAAAGAAAACAAAAAGAACTGTCTGCCTCACGGGGGAAAAAGCAACATTTCTGGACTCCCCGTTGAGGGCTTAAGGGTGCTGAATTCTCCATTCTCCACTTAGTGTAGTTGGATTTCACAAGGTAAGTGAACCATACCGAACTAACGCCATTTTTAGTGAAATCGTGGCAAAGAAGTTACATTTCGATGGCAAGCAACATAAACAAGACAACCGAGATCGAATCTTTGACAGTTCGCTTTGATAATTGAAAGTAAAGTTAAGATACATAAAACTGATAGATTTGAGATACAGTCTTATGTTATCCAGTTGGTTTTGACGCATTGTAGAATTGGGAATCTTCATCAATATTGTTTTGCCTAATTTGTATCTGAAATGAGGATCAGGTTTTGATGAGAGTTGAGAGAATGCGGTTTAGAATCTAGATTCTGTGCACACGATCTATTAGAAAATGAAACAAGGGAAATCACGCATGCACAATCACACACAAAAAAAAATGTAAACGCGGAAACACATCATGCAGGGAAAACTGGTCCTTTGAGGACCCTAGCCCTAACCTTAAACCCAAATTCTAACAAGACAAGCATACATTAACTTGTTCTCAAAATTCTTTAAATTTTGCTTCAAATTCAGAATATGATGAAAATGTGGCATCCATATTCATGAAAGATAGTTGACTGTGAATGGGTGCTTACCACAGGGGGATTTCGAAAAATATCTCCAGGTCCATATGTCTTGCGACCAGGGCAAATGAGTCAGAAGTTGCACTTGGCGATAAAGATCCACAGCCGCTTTCAGTCATTTTTAACGACTTTCCGACTAAGATACTAAAATTATTTTTGTTTTCACAAAATGACAATTTAACATTTTCTAACTAACCTGAAAAAAGAAAAATTTTGGTATCGTAGTCGGAAAATAGTAAAAAAAGGTGAAAAACAATTGTAACTCGAAATCACCTGGCGCGACTTCCAACTCATTTGCCCTGGGCGCAAGACATATAGCAAAAAAAAAAATTCATCCGGATCCGGGTCCGTATAGCAATTCGACATAATTCGAATTCCAGTAAGATGACCCTCCAGTCCTGTGGCTATTCTTGAAAAGAGGAAACAAAATTTAAGTGAAGAAGCAAAATTCCTACTATTATGACTGTGAGCATTAGTGAAATAAAATACTGGCTGGCTTTCCATAGCGACATTCCTACTGTCAGATTTTGCCTTGATATTTCTTTTCTATACTTTGAAAAATTGAATTGTAGGGATCAGTTTAGTTTTAGCAAACAGTCATTTGAGAGAAGAGTCAAAACTACTGAAACAGTAGAATGATTGTTAAACAGTAAGATTTCACTATTTTGAGGAAGTGAAAAATAAAGTGACCTGCCTATTGTCATATGTAGGAAAACTGACATGCTCATCGTCCTGTTCTGATCTTCATGTTGGTCCTGTAGTCACATTCTCAGCAGCTGTTAATGTGAAAGCTAGAGCACAAATCAGTCCTATGATATTGGTTGATTAGGTTGCTGTGTTGTTGAAGGATCAATTATTTTGAGCTCATTCTTTCACTTTTCTGCTTTGATGTAAATAATAATTTTGCAGATATAAAGGAGATCAATTTTGATCTTCATGTTCCCATTTCGTTTATTTTTATGAATATTACACAGCTAGAATGGCGATCAGGCAAAGGTGATAACTTGTATTTTAACTTATACGTCCATAAACACATACTCTGAGGGCAATTCCACGGATATGTAACATTCAGAGGGGTTAATGTAAAGTTATCTTAGAAGGGACAAGCTCAGAGTTGTGTGTCATGACTTTGGACATTGTTGCCTTCAAACACAAAAATAAGATTTTCTTATCCATCAGTTAATTACTTGGTAGCTGGCTGATAAGATTGGTAACTACACAGCACGGACAAAATGAAAAATGAGAACACACAAATTTCACATTTAAATCTCTGTGAATTATGGAGGTTTTTTATTCTGATTCTTTTTCCACACTCTTGAAACATATCATAGAAAACAGATATAGGCATAAAATTTCAAAACTGTGTATTAGTGGTATTTTAGATCCAACAATTAGAGGTAACTGATGCAATATATGTTGGTAACTGACGCAACACTTCAAATTTGGCATTAACTTTGCAGAGAAAATTATGCTAAATCATATTATTATGTGTCCTGATGTGATCAACAAAAGATTTACAGGTTAAGATAAAAGCACTGCTACATGTCTGCAGATTTTACAGTCTCCCAAATAGCACTCCATAGCAGCAGGTTGACACACTCCCATGGAAATCAGAGGAAAATGTCAGGAAAATGCTATTTTCCATTACCGTTGATAAGAGATTGTTTTTCTGCAATTGATGTTTCTGTCCATCTATCTCCACATTGATAAAATCCACTTTTCCTGGAAGCTGCCTGAAAACATTGTCATTTTTTTAACTGTAGTACAGTCCTGTCAGTTTCCAAAGCTTCCTTTTCTTTTCTTCTATTTCTCTTAATTTGGGTGCAAGAGTGTTTGATAGTTTCTTAACTGCGCAGCCTACTTCTGCTGGCTTTTTGGGAGGACTCCTGTTGCTCTCTTCACTGTTTTCCAAAGTGCCAGCTTGCTTTCAAATGCTGAAACAGGAGGCCTAGGAGGCTGTGGCTGACTATATGTCACGGGGGTTTTGACCTGAAGTTCTCTATTTTGTCTGTACTTTTCTCATTGTCCCCTTGCTTCTATCTTCAGACCGTTGAGATAATTTAAGTTGCCAAAGTCTCTGTTGTTTTTTGCTCTGTCTTTCATCAGTTGTCTTTTATAGTCATGCATGCAATTTCTACAATCATGTCTGTCTTTGTTTTTTTCCAGTGGATTTAGGCCCCCTGAAAGGGCAACTGAAAATATTTTAATAGTACAACCATTAGGTATCTTATATTATAAATATTGTATTATTATATTCTGAACAACTTAGAGATCTGAATATGGTCACTCTTCATATATCTCATAGAGTAATGCATCTCCAACTTCAAAAACTAATGCTACCAATGCAAAATAATTACTAGTGTTGACATTACAGTTTTCAGAAACTGAACTATCAGTGTGTCATCTGAATTCTGAAGTGTGACAAACACAATAAACAGCATACATGAAAAATAAAATGGCATAATAATTGAGCATTTTAAACAATATTAGTCAGGTAAAACTTGCCACAGAGTTAACAAAATGGTTTATTATTAAGTATGTTACATCAGTGATCAATTACCAAATAAATATGTTGTGTCAGTTACCATGCAAAATCTATGAAAGAGAAGTTCAAATCAAATGCTTGGTATTCTGCCTTCATGAGTTACTCAATTGCCAAGAACCCAAGGTATATCATCTTCCATAGATATTTTTTAAAGAAGCTAGGAAACTTTTATAATTTTTTTTTGGTAGCTGATGCAACAAAGTTGCCCTCAATAATATAAAGTGCTCACAACCTATTTCCCCATTATCACTCTGTGAAATCAAAAGTATACTTTAACAAAAAGAAGAAAAAGATTCATTTGATAAAAAGAAGTTGTTTAACTCCCTTGATTAGGATTATTTAATCATTTGTGTGGGGGTCAATTTTTCACTATCATAACAGAGACTGCACTATCTCCTTGGACACACAACTTTCAAAATGACCGCCAGTCATGTGATATGCATTCAGCACAAAAATATGGTTTGTAGTGAATGCGCTAATCATCAGTGAAAAGAAATAAAACAATTTTTATCACGTATACAGAAATCTATAATTTTTCCCTTGGTTGACGATTTTGTGGAATTGTCCCTAATAAAAGAGGCTAATTAGAAATGCAGGGTACTAATTCTGGCATTGCTTTATAACCCGGCCAATTGATCTTCATGCCCATGCAGACTGATATTGAAAACATTATAGTACCACTCATAATTTAGTCAGACTTTGTGCAATATAATTTTGATGCTCTCTTCTCTTACTACTTTTATGTTCTTTCTCTTACCTTTGCCAACTGAGCGAATGACTTATTACCCGATTGTACCCTGTTTAAAGTTTGTATTTTTTATGGTTGATTTTGTTTCGTGAAAGTTCCTTTCTTTTTGGAGAATCTTGTAACTGCCCAAGTCGGAAGGCAAAGGAGTCATAAAAAGTGCTTTTTATTATTCACATGTATTGTTGCATTTGCCATAAAAAATCATCATTCACTCATTTGTATGATACAATGTCCAGTCATGTTCTGATAAATATATGAGACGCGACTCGATGAAATCAGGCCTCATCAAACTGAGCCAACCAGAGAAATCGTGTGTTTTTCGACAGTGAATGAATTTTTAATGCTTTTTTTTTTCTTCACAGAACCCATCTATATCAATCTAACAATGCAGTTCTGAGTTAAATTTGCTCAAACAGATTGAATAAAAGCCTAAAAATTGTAATGTAGTGGCATGGTCTAATAAGGATTAAGAAAAGTGATTGGCCATTTTCTAACTAAATTCAGCTGCAGCCATAGATCACTCCCACCATTTTTAATTGCCAATATCCTGACTTGTACTTTTATTAAGGTAGAGTAAAAATTCTTTCACACACAGAAAGGGAAATGAATAATATTCATAGTGATACCAATAATGCCATATAGATCTAGATGCTCAAAATTTGATGAGAACCTGATTTCATCGTGTTGCCTCTCTATGGTTGCTTTGTTGTCACACTTAATCATGGGAAATAATTGGTTGTTGCATCACTTCTCTTCATTTCAAAGATGATTTTTTATCTTGTCTATTTAGATTATTTATATTGTGAAAGGGGACAAAAATGTATGTGAATGATTTTTTAACAGCTGTTCACAGCAAATGACTGCGTTTTGTTCATTTCATTTATATATGTTAATTTGTAAACAACAGTTTAGTGCACTGAAAAAAAAAAAAAGCCCCCAAAAAGATTAAATGAACATAAAACAATATTTAAACAAAACTGTCAATTTTTTTTTTTTGGTATAATATCAAGTTTTTGGTTTTACATGCATCAGATGAACCATAGTTGTTTCAGGTGATATATTTTTGTTTTTTCTTCTTATAACTCTTTTATATCAAAAATAATTTTTTATATTCTGATCTATTTGTTCATTTTAAATAGTATTTTCCAGATTTATGTCCATGATCTAGACACAGTTGACAAGAAAAAAACAACAATAAAATCTTTTCATTGGTATAAGCTGTTGTTTATAGTACACCCTCAGGGAGCTATCTTGGTCTGTTGGTATCATCCTTGGAACTCCTCATTGAATTGGCATAATTTGTTAGCAAACTATTGCTCACTGTTCTTTTATAGTTAGTTCTCTGTTTCTCAAAATTATACTGGTAGTTGGATTTGTGTGGATATTGATAGCTTCTATACCCTTCCTTAAAATAGAAAAGTTTAAAATAAGACGTGTGAATATTAATGTAATTGTAACATCAACACACTTACAAGTTGTTAATGAGACTATTTTTCACATGTCATAATAAAAGCGGAGCGGATGCTGTGGATAAAGACGACCTGTACGTTTCTGTCCAGACATTTCATGATGAGGAGCGGAGCGAAATGGACACCTTATCTAATTCGTTGAGCTTTTGAAGGCTGCAATTTTTTGTTTGACTGAGGTGGATTTGGAGGGATCCCAAAGGGCTGGTGCCTTCTGACGCAATTTGGGCAGGCTAAGTACTTGATATTATGCCAGCACTATTTCTGTGTGGTGCTTGTTGGATTTGTTCCAGACCTGCGGATCATGACTGGCAAATTAGGCTAGAAAGCTGAATCAGTGTCAGCAATAGTGCTAGATAGGCATTGTTACCTGGAAGCTGTGGCTGATTGAAAAAAACTCTTTTACTGTGATTAAGAAAGTCATGCTTGACCACTGGATTGCCATAACTTGATGAAAATGTATTACTTTGTCAAGAGGCCTGCATTCTCTCCTTTTCACTTGTTTACAGAATTCCTCTGTCTGATGTAGCTCTTTGATTTCACCTATGCACTATAGAGTTTGGTAGCACCAACCTGGGTGTTTTTAACCTCCTGACCTTTATCTGTATTTCTTGTTTGAAACTAATTGGGACTTTTAGGCATACATTTTGAGATATGACACAGTGGTTAATTGTAACAGTGATTTGATAGAATGTGTCATCTAGCCCTCAAAGTCTAGGCAGATTTTTGTTTATGTTGGGAAATCAGTTGGTATTGATTTCTTGCATTTTAAGCTGTTAAAATCATGAGAAAGTGCTCGAAATAAAAGCTGTTAAAAGTAGCTTGAATTACAGTTAGGCTTGTCTCACATATGTATTATGATCATACTTTTGTCATTAAGATGTCGTAACTCTTTGTCCTTTTACATCTCTGAACATGACTGAAGTAAATTATTGTACAGTTTCATGTCATCATGATAGTATTGCATTAATCCACTCAGTTGATGAGATCTTAATGTCATGAGATGAATTAAATGAGAGAAAAAAAAAAGATCCAGTATCCCATCATTGGAATAATATGGACAATTCGTATGGCTGTAGCTTCATTGTTCGGCAGCTTGTAACTCCAGGAGGTGGAGTCAAACTTAGATCATGATGAACTGATCCCCAAAGTAAGTAAATGTAATATATCTCAGTTCCACCCAGTTAAACAATTTCTTTCTTTCTTTCTTTTAGCTAACCCTATAAACTGTAAAGATATGGCTCTCTTCACAAGAAAATCAATCCATATCAGCCTCTCATCTAGAATTTATTCCATGATGTCTATGTGCAACCTCCCAGATAAACATTTTAGTTAGAGATGATGCATACACAATGTGAATAATAGAACTTCACCACCTCTCTGTTCTTTGTTTAATTTGCTTTCCACAGTATAGACATTATTATGTCCAAAGCTTAGATCAAGCCAAACTGAATATAAATGCCTAATCCAATCATTAACTTACCTGCCATTTGATGATTGCGCACTGTTACCTTCTCTCAACCTCCCCCCCCCCCCCCTCTCTCTCTCTCTTTCCCCTCTGCCTCATGTCTTTTCTACCGAGACATTCTTATGATGGAAGTAATGGCTGCATTTAAAATACCATTTTGTTACATGCATTTATAAACGTAATGACTTCGTGGTAAGAATGTGTAGTGTCCTAATGACTACTAATGGTAATTTGAAATCATGATTGTCAGTCGCTATGCATGTGAATTGTGTTCACCCATTAAACATCGCACGGGGCATCTCCCGACCATCTCAGTTCACAGCTCAATCTCAGCCTGCGCCATTCGTCTCATATACCCCGGTTGGGTTAATTATTTTTATGAATGAGCTTTTCCTCGCCCATTCCCGTTGTCACATTGCCAAAGTGGAGTAGCACTGTATCAGTCTAGTTGTGCAACATCAACTATGTCCTCCCTGTCGTCAGATTGGGAGTTCCCGGAATTACCGGTGTCAGATGAGTCAGATACTCAAGATCTATCAGCATCCCGTGAGGGGGATGAGGTAAATGTGGCATGAGTACCCGGGGACATTTTGTTCCCCGGGGATTTTAAAAGCTTATTGTTTGGACTTTGTTTTTGCGCAATCACTGGGTGGAGTTTTACATTGTGCGTTGTATATTTCATATTTTTTTATCAGTGTTTGTTTTTCTAAAAGGGAAAAAAATGGGAGAGAGTGCTTCATTCATTTTTGTGGTGCTAAAATGAAATTGTCCAGTTGCCACTTTTATTAAGCTCCCAAGCCCCGTTTGACAACAGTCCTGGAATATTGCATGGCTTAACCTGTCGGTAAAACCTGGTGTGATTGTTAACTGTGCAGCTAGATATAAGAAACCGTCTTTGTCGTGATATGGTGCTGTAAACTCCAAATCCAGGCAGGTTAAACCTTGTAATGCAGGGGGTGGAGTCATGACAGCCGCCATGAAAAGGGGTTTGTTGTTCATTGTGAGAAAAAGAAGTCGCAAGTCAAAATTTTCATGTTTACAGTTTTAACGTCTGGGATGACTTAGTTGTTCTTCACAGAGAAACTAGATTATTCACACGAGAAACAAGTGCTTTAAATGTTCCATTCATTTTTCTTCAGAGAGGAACAGATTTGGGTTGGGGGAAGTTGTTGGCAAATGTTACAGAGCAATAAATGGTAGCAGTAACTCATCATATTTTTCTGCTAGTATCATAGTTGCATAAAACATCGCCGCAGCAGCTTAGCCTACGTCTTTAATTTGTTAATGGTTATGGCTAGGAAATTGTGCGTGTCGATTGTGTGTCACAGAATATTTCAGCAATTCCATTATATTGTTTGGAGCCAGGTATGCTTTAAGTTATGCAGACTTTCCCGTTATTGTTGATGTAGGAGCTTGCCAAGGGTCGATGACAACTGGATAGTTTACAGCTATCTCGAACCATGCCGCTAGCTCCCTTGGCTCAGCATTGATTTTAGGAAGCTACAGAAGTAATTATACACACCTGGGTCGCCTTTTTTCCTCGGTCAATTTGCTGAATGCCTTGTGCGCTGTAGTGGCCTATACCAATAGATGGACGAAAATTGTCATTATTTGCCAAAGTGGATTTTTAAGATCCTCAAACTTCCTGCCTGTCCAACTGTTACTTAATCGGTCACACTGAAGACGACAAAACCGCGCGATGAAGGTATAGAGTATTAAAGGGACCAAATATTTTATCACATGCGTGGTTCAGTGCATTTTGGTCCATTTCGTCGTGCTTGGTGTAGAATAAAGGGAGTTGAGATCGGCTACTACTGACTTGTTGACTTGTGGCATGAAAAGGTGATGATATTGGCACATCCATATTTATTTGTGTATGATCTACAAAATTAGCTTTATCTCCCAAGGACTTATACAGCATCACCACTGTGGGTGCAGGTCAATTTCCGCCTACACTCCCGGCAAAACGTCTGTTGGTACTCCATCCGCCCAGTTTTAAACATTAGGCCAACTTGAATTAGTACGGCAGATAAAAAGACGCTGCACATTATTTTGATAACTTATCAGCCTGTTATGCACCGAACTATACATGGCGATTGCCCATCCAACAAAAACGTTAAGGCCGCTAGTGTGTCAGGGATTGTCTGATTCATTTGCCCGCCGGTCTTTACTCATGATGTTAGTTGAAATACCGACAGCAATATCTTCTACCAGATATCGACGCAGTTCAAATCTCGGAGTGGCCATTTTTCATTTAGTATCTCCTTGTGTCCATTATCCCGAAGGATGACTTTTGATACTGGTGACTGAACGCTTGCTAATTAAGCTGTTCACAAACAACATTATCAGTAAACAACTGTCAGGATGTACTGTGCCTACTGTGCCAACAGGGTATCTGTTATACAGCAAGATTGTGAATGCCATACTACTGCACGCCGAACAAGTACTTGGGAGGTAAATAAGACTTTCTGTTATTGTTTTCGTGAATCTTTTATATTCTCCGACTACCCTATGTCTACGGGTCCTGTTGGCTTCAAATTTGACAGAAGTATGCATGAAGTCTTTGTAGGATCGGGAGCATTTTTTCCAGATTGCTTTTATGTCATATCCTTTATGTCATATAACACAGCTCGAAATGTTAGCATAAGTCAGTAAGTGGCGTTTTTTCAAACGTTTTCTAGCAGTAATCTGGCATGTTCACAGCCTACTTCACTTTGTATAGCCTGTGAAGACCAGGCCTGGATGCCCACTTCCCATGGCACATTGACTTTAGCAGTCTACATGTACTTGGCTGCTGCTGTGTCACATTTTTATCCTGTCGTTTCGAGCTGGTTGACATTGCTATCTGACAGATTCCATGGGGCTTTTTACGTATTCGTTACAAGTCAGAGCGTATAACAGTTCAGTGTTCCTTTATGTCATGTAGCTCTTTTCTAAATCACACAGCATAACTGTTCCTTAGGTCGAGATGCCAGATGCCGACTGACACTGAGAGTAAACAGTCTCCTCTCTGACCAGGCCACGCCTTGCCAAGAGATACCAATCAGCGTTCCATGAGATATTTGGGCTTGTATGTTTGCAAACATTTGTGTTCACTATTTGGAGCACTTGAATCCTCATGATTATTGGCATTTGAAATTTTTCAAGTCAGAGAAAATCGAGATGGATTCACGTCAGTAGTTACCTTGTGTTGGAATACAGAGCTGCATTGTAATGATCAGTAATGAGCCTTGGCACACTTACGTCAATCTATTTTTGCAGCGACGGTCGGCCTTATCAGCAAACGATATCAAATGATGGTGCAGTAAGTTCATGAGCAATGATCATCAATAAGTTTTGCTTGTTCACCTGACAGCAACTTTTGTCATATAGGCCAATCTGACACTCAACCAAAGAAGAAAAGGATGTTGTATTCAGTCTCGTATTTTAGGAATAATTTGTATGTTGACAATGAAGCGGACGGGAAAGTAATAATAATAATAATAGAGAGTATTTATATAGCGCCTATCCCCGTGCAGTACAGGCTCTAAAAGTACGTGCAATGATATTGTTATGAGTAAACACATATTATTTTGGTTGAATCCTGTAATATCATTGACAGATGTTGTGCAAGTGGGAATCAGTGAATCATTCTCATACTCCTCTCCATTCTCCCACTACGTTTACCATAACATCACCAAGAGGTCACCAATCTGTGTCAGAAACAAAAGGTTTGTTTTGTTTTCAACGTGTGTGATGTGCAGCCACCAACGAGAGAGATATTGTCGGCAGAAACAGGGTTCGGTACCAGATATCCTGCGTACAAGTGGATATCGTAATGGTCGCCGTGGACATGTGGTTTGGCGTCTGCTCAGTGGTGAACAACTTACGTTGTGGGTTGCCGATTCAACTCGCGGATTCTGCCACTGGGGGATGGAGGGATACGAAGATTGAAATCTGCATTTTTATTTATTTATTTATTTATTTTTTTTTAGTGACTCGCTTCTTGAGTAGGGAAGCCCGACCTCTAGCCTTCTCGGATAAGGACGAATATATTTTGGAGGTCCCGTGTGTACGTTACGCACGTTAAAGAACCCTTGGCATTTAAAAGTCCATGAAGATTAGGCGGAGTGCCGTTGTCCAGACAACAGTTTCTGAATTCCAAATTTCTATCCACAAAATTTTTTACAAAATCAACAGGTATATACTTCGCTTTTCAACCTCTAGCGGGAAGGTATCTCATAAACAACAGGCAACCACTTATTAGAGCCAAGACAATCCTACTTTCTTAGGATTGAAACGCTTAAGAAAAAAAAAAATCGGGATAGCCGTGCTGTTACTGTTGCTGTGGATAAGCTGTTATGGATATTATTGCTAGGAAACTGCCAAATCGACGGAGTCTGAACAGCGGTAAGGATGGATGTAGCATGGGGGAAACTTCGTGTAGGATAATATTGGATCATCGTGGACAACCTGCCCGCGATTGGCCGGTACATGCAGGTGTGGATGTGTGAACTGTCCACTAGTATCCAAATTGAGATCATCAGTTACGCCTATCAACCGGTTGTGTCCGGTTTGTAAGGCAACGTTTTGTCCTATGTTAGTGTAGCTGGCAATGGAGGAAGTTGATGCGCCAGCGATCTTGGTATGGCTCAGTTTTAGTTTCGGCCGTAGAGCTGATTAGAAATTTATGTTTGAAGAGGTTCTCAGAAAGTACAATGCATAAAAATTGTCATTTGATTCACGGGTGAAAATTTAGATGTGTTTGCAGTCAAATCCGTAATAGATACAGACATCGTCCGTTTGACTGCCTGAGTGAAAATGAAAATAGTACCACTGCCACGCAGTGACCAGGCGGGATGGGGCGAGGAATGCGATAATGTTAGATAAACGCTCGGCTACATGGGGCACAGGTTTTGTAGGTGACAACAGGACTGTCCAGGTAACATCACAATAGAGGCATTGAAAAGCTGCCGTCGCTTTAAGCACTGTGCCTTGCGCTAGAGATAACAACTTTCATTGTACGAGAGTGTGACAGTAGGAATGTAACTGGTTAGGTATTGAACGGAAGCTGTGCTTTGAACAAAACCTGATCCTTGTGCTCATAGTCACTGCCATAGTTTTGATAGGGGGCCCAAAATCTAGTCTTAGCAAAATATGTAAATTGTTAAATACTTGGATTGGTAAGTTAAATAGCCGAGTAGGAGTTCATTACAGCTGAAGTGTTAATTTCATCCCCTTCCCTACCCTCCCAGCATATTTATTAATCTTACCTCGTCCGTTTTAGCTGGACTTCACCTTTCAGTGGTGCAGCTTCTCTATTATTGTGGTCCTCAGAAAAACTAACAACAACAAAAATGAACGCGAAAATACCAGGTTTTGTTTCACCAAGTAGTTTGTAGCTAACCAGCTTGTCCATGTTTCACTAAAAGCATGTTTGCCTCATTCTGCTCAGAAATCTTGTCTTTGGGCCCAAGAGGATACCTTGTTCTCTCTGATTATCATCGAATACAACGTAATACATATATTTATGGTACACTTTACGGGCTCTGACTGTTTAAGTCAATGATTCTCCTGTTCCACCATCTTTTTTTTTTTTTTCGTTTATCTTGACCTCCCGAGAGTTCAGGTGATTGTTCAGAAAGTAAAAATGAGACATTTAGCACAAATTTGGAATCTGGTAGCTCACTCTAGAACCTAGACTTTGTAAGCTTATAGTGAGTTAACAGCTGTCTAATAGTAACACTTCGTTTAAACACATTATTTTTATTTTCTTGTTGGCCCCCACTCTCATTTCTGCACTGTGCACTTCACAGGCAATCAACAGTAAACAGTATTTGAAGTGTTTATTCAAAATGAAACAGATACACATTAATGGACAATTGCATTAATAAAGTGTATAGGCTACTTCTACCAAAGTTCATGTTTTTGCTTCTTAATCCTGTGACAGTTCTATAACGGGATATTGTTTATTACAATATTACAAATGATACCTTTTAATTATATTCTTATCAATCTAGCAATATCAAAGAGGCTTTTAAAGTCCTATTACCATTCAAAGCCCTATTATCGTAATTATGAAATGCATTCTAATACAGGTTAAAAGGGGAAGAAGCCAGTTCACGAATTTTGAGCAGAGCCTTTTCCAAAGACGACATAATTCAATGCAAGACAGGAGAAGATCAGCCAATCTATCTCATGAAAGTAAACGTAACTCCACAGGAGTTGATCGGTTTCGGGCGACAGCGACGACTGCCTCGCTGATATGATAATAGAGAAGGCATTACTTCGCACGGTCGCCAAGGAGATTCTTTGGAAAAGCCACTGTGTCTGTCTTGGCTCGTCAGTCACCGCCGAAATTCTGTTGCCGATTTTACGCAGTAGACTCGTAGCAGCAGGGCCGACCACGCCTGACGTCTCAACAGCGACCGGGAGGAAATGAAAGCGGTCCGACAAAGTTGCGTATTTCAGGCGTTTCACCTCCTCCGCTTTTCGGGCCGCTGTTCCCGGGCTGGCCGCAGTTGAACAGATGTTGCCCGCCGAAAATGAGTCCACGCAGGTGGCATCCCAAGCGAGGGGCTTGCCGTTTTCGAAGGGGAAAACGGTAGCCCCATCCGGGCGTCGTCCGTCTCCTCGGTCCAGGCCGACTGGTTCCAAGACGGAAAACAGGCCAGCAGAATCGAGAGCTCGCTTGATACATTATTCGCTTTTCAGCCTCCAGCTGGAAGTTATCTCAAAGGTCTCTCGTGTGCGTAGGATGTATTGTCATCCCATCAGCAACCATCCCCTTTTCTCCTTTGATCAGATGTTTCGACCACTGATTCGTGTTTTGTGACTACAAGCGAAGTCTTGTAATAGCGTTGAGGGCGACGTGACGGGGGATTCTACCGGCGCTATAGCGGCACGACAAGGGATGTAGACCGAATTCGTCCACCATGACCCCACAGCGACAACTGTGACGCTGACAGATCCGAAGGCCAATCTGTAGAGCGACAGCCATCCGCACTGCTTCGTCATCAACGTGGTTACCGATGGCCGTTGAAGGAACTGCGTTGAGCCAGTCGCCGCGATATTCAGATGCAGCCGAGACAAAGCATGCGAGCCTATGTTGTGACAGAGTCGGCTTCAGTTCCTCAGCGATTCGACGGCATCGGATGTCGTCCAAGCTGTGCCAGCGGTTGTTCGAGAGGAGATTCGAGGGTATCTTGAAGAATCTCCTCGACGAGGGCTTTACTGGCGTAAACCGACGAGCCGTATGCTGGCAGGGCGATATCTACGGCTGAGCGAAGGCCGAGACCGCCGTGGCTAACGGGAAGAGAGGCCTGTATCCAACCAGAGTTGTCGAACTGGGTATTGCATATGGCTTCGGCGCTCTCCCGGACAGCAATGTCAATTTTGTTCAGTTCATCTCGCGACACGTAACACGTCGCGCTTCGAAAACAGAAGAGAAATTTAGGTAAGGTGAAGCAGTTCTTCAGTAAGAAGAGAGCGGGGGGGCTGTCGATAGACTGAAGGCGCTCAGTCAGGATCTTCAACGTATCCGTCTTTCTCATGAGGTCGTTGATGGTGGCGGGACAGCAAATCGGTGAGCCGAGGATGTAGAGATCGTCGCGATTGGTAATCTCGGCTCCATCAAGGACTTGTCGGATCGAATGCACTGCGGAGGCAAAACTGCTGTCATCGTACGCAGCGTTGATGATCTCTGACTTCGAAGGGTTGACAACGAGGCCGATTTCTGCCAAAGCCGGGACAATCTTCTGAATATCGGACACCACAGAGTCGTGCGGACCGCCGATAGTCGCATCGTCCAGATACCAGACATCGATGGGAGAATCAGTGGAGCGGGCAATGTCATCGACGGCGAGAGCGAACAGAAGTGGACCGAGGAGATCGCCCTGTTGGATGCCAGATGCAGACTCAATGATCTCGTCAGCAATTAAGAGAGAGCTTGGTCTGGTGTATACCGTGTGAACCAGGGGGAACAATGACGGACAGCGGCGAAGGCATGTTTCGAGGAGGTGATCACGGCGGACCGAATTAAAAGCATTTTTCATGTCAAGTTTGACAAGAATGCGTCGGTCGTCGTTCTCTATGAGACCGTTGTCGATAACAGCTCGAATTGCATGTGCGGCCGCCTCGCAGCCATCTGGGACGCCAAAGCCAAGTTGAACAGGGGCCAACTCCGTCTTGACCGAACTGATCGCCGGCCGGCAGGCTGCCCTGGAGGCCAGGCGTCGGAACACGTTGCCGACGGCGATGGGTCTGATCCCGCCGTTCCTCTTCCGCAGTGCTGTCAGATTTACTGAAAAAAAAGAGATTCCTTGCATAATGCTGTAAGTTCTCGCTGATGATGCTGATGTCTCGCTGTCACGGACGTGCGAAGGCGACTCCCGGCCTCTGCAGTGGAGGCAGACATCATGTCTTTGAGATGTCCAGGTTGAAGTCCATCGACACCGCCGCTGCTGCTTGGCCTGAATGACTTCAAGGCTGTCATCATGTCATCCTCAGAGAGTTCCGCTGTGGTGACCGGTTCAAGTGGAGGAGGATTTCTAGCGTCAGTCGGTGCAGCCGGGTGCTTCTCTCGGAGAACAGTGAGAACTTCATCCGAAGGGTAAAGGATGGCGTCGACCGCTACAATGGCTCTCACCGCAGCAGAAACGTCGCCGTCCATCAACTTTGCATTGACTGTCTTACGCATTTCTCTGCCGGTGGGGTTTCGAGGGTGCGGACGGATGAAATGCACTCATCACCCTGTGGAATTCAGTCTTATAGAGACGATTATCAGAGAGCAAAGGAACGCAGTCATGGTTCACCAAAAACTGTAGGATAATATAAAGATTGTCATACAGAAAAGAAAAAAAACCCCTCTTTTCTACTCTATCTTAGATATTCCTAAAACCATAAAAGCTGTAGGGATTCCATCGGTGTAAATGCAAAATTTTCATCCTCATTTTCATTAGATTTTAAATGATATGTGGTTATGAAGCATTACATATCTATTTCACTTTAATATTCATGCCGTTAATTTATCACTATCATTACTTAAAAAACATATTTCATTGACTGATTCATTTTTTCAGCAGTTTGTTTTTAAGGAAAAGAAAAACCAAGCATTACCTTTGAAAAACAATTAAATGAAGTTCAGTCATTGTTTTCTTATTCGAGAATAGTTACAGTAGGAGTTCCGCATTAAAAAAAAAATGCAGAAATATACGGTGAGAAAACCTGTCTATCCATTAATCCTAGCATCTCAACCTTTGGTCTTCTGTTCATCTGTCTCAAGTTTGTGCTAATAGTAACTAAAATTGTGGTAAAAGTAAATCAACAATAATGATAAAAACGAAACAAAAAAAAAAATAAAATGAAAAACAAAAACAAAAACAAAAAACAACACACACACTTGCAACAAAACAACAGAAACGCAACAACAAAACATGTCTAGCCATGATTTCTGCTCTCTTTCTTTCTTCCTTTCTCTGTCCGTTCTCTCTGTGTATGTTCCACTACGTGCTTATCTATTATATGTCTATTTAATCTTAGAGCCCTCTTCGTCCAAGAGCGTCAAAGTACCAAGTATTGCAGTAATAGAAACAACAATACTCGGCAAATCTATATTTATAACAATAAAAAT
>JBCEWB010000002.1:956156-979098 GCA_039654565.1 Peronia peronii
TTTTCTCTTTACCTTGTACCTTCTCTGAATATAAAAATTATGTTAAAAAATGGATATGTCCATTCTAAAGTTTTAATGCATGGTAATTCAACAGACGTCCTGGCCTGTTGGCTCTCTCTGATTGCGTTATATGCAGTGGTAGATCATGGCTATTTGACCGGGTACCTGTAATAAAACACTTGATTATGACCTGATTTGGCAATATCTTGAGCCTCATTGTGTCAGAGGTGGACATTGAGTGATCGCTCTGAGACGAAATAGACTCGCGCAGGATATCAGCGTAAGCTTTCACCAAGTGCTCTAAAATGAACTTCCACCTCCATTAAAGAGTGAAATTCTCTATTATTTCTGCTGTATTAAAGCACAATTGTGGGTTGCCTGACATACTAAAGGTTAGGACATTCTTGTTTTTGATAGAAACGGATATGGAAGACACGTATAGGCTTTCCAAAACCTGGGATTACCCTATGCGGCCGTTATGGTGATAGGGGGTATCGGCAGAACGCGAAATTCGAGAAAAGATATGAACAGAAAGGCAGGGAAAAAAAACAGAAACACAGAAGGACTAACATATGAAAAAAAAAGGCTGTTTTGAGGCTAAAAAAGGAAGAAAAAAACTCGTCGTATCAAATTTCCCCTTTAAAAAGAAAGAAAAAAAAACGCGTTTTCCTCAAAAATCTATTCTTTTTGTCTTTATTTTGCTATCTACTTCTATATTTCTGGACCGATGCTAAGCAAATTTGACATATATCATCGTGACAAGATAAACAAAAACGGTGGTCTGTGCGCTCCATTCTGTTTGTAAGTTTTGAAAGGAAGTAGATTTTTGTTATGAAAAACTGGCCAAATATGTCATTTCACCACTTGGTATTTTCGAAAATTTCTATAGAATTTTTTCTTTTGCATATGACAAAATGTAACCTTTTAGATAATATACCAAACAATAAGTTGACCAACTTCAGGAAGTTCCTTTCTCTAGGTAAGAGTAGTTAAAAAGCCCCAGTAGGGGTTGCTAGATTTTACAAGGATTCGTTTTAAGCTCAGGAAGGGTTTCTTTTACATGATCAAGTGAAAATACACGTAGTCAAATGTATAGGAAGACTCCAGTAGAAAAACCAGATAAGTCACTTTTTCTACAAAGGGAGAAAAACATAAATTAAAGTTTAGAAGTCTATAGTTTTTCACTGAATACCCTTTTATAAACTCTCTTTTTTAGTGGACCTTACCTGGTTTTTCCGAATTATTGTTCTGGTTAAAAATCTTAGCGGTGCTTTATTAAGTTGGTTCAGTAATGTGACTTATCTGGTTTTTCCACTGGAGTCTTCATATGCAATGAAGTATATATAATGAAAATAAACTTTCGAGAAAACAATGTTTATTTCAATTGCATTTCTCTCTCTCTCTCTCTCTCTCTCTCTCTCTCTCTCTCTCTCTCGTATATTCTATAAATATAATACACTTAACTCTACTGCATCAGTACTCTCTATCAAGGGATCATACTGTGACGTAACTCTGTTTCTAATGTGATGCCGTAACTTTGTACTTATGACCCAACTTCGTACTGAAGACCTAATTTCCTAACTGAAATTCCACCGACCAGTTGATTAAAAGTTCTCAGAGGCTTAACACTTTTGTGTGGTATATTGATTAAAAGTTCCCAGAGAGTTAATATCTTGTGAGATGTGGCCTGAGGTTAGATTTGCCACATGGTGACCCCGACATAATTTGAACATGCAACCTTCTGATGGTTAAATTTCCTACAGTGTTTCTCACAGTCGGTCACAATGAGTCATATGTCGATTTTATACCCAACTAAGTTATTATTGTCACGCAAAACCTTATTTCATACACTTAAATGTCGTGAAAATGTTTTAACAAGCTAGAGATATGTATCACAAATTTAAGAAACTATGATAGTTTCTAATCATCGGCTAAAATCAAGAGATAAATAGATAAAATTGAAAAGTTTAGCACATAAAACTATTCTCCTAGCAATATCCTGGCAGTCTGCAATCTTACCCATAAGAATGATATCTTCCTATTCAGAGATGAAAACAACAAGGATGTGTTTTTTTGGGGTTTTTTTTTTTCACTGTTATTGTTGTTGTTATTGTTGTTTTTTTTATTTACTTTTAATTTTGTTGTTGTTGTTTTTTGTTTGTTCGTTCGTTTGTTTGTTTTCCCCACACATTTACAACTCAATCAAATCAGTTGATTTCCTATAATTTCTTCTTTACCTCTTTTGTTTTAAATCATCCATAGTTTTCATTTCTTACTTCCTTGGCTTCTTTATTTCCACTGATTCATTGATGACCATCAGGCCTAATTGTGTGGTCAATTTCAGAAGGCCTTCTTTTAGTCTCCTTTTCGCATCAACTATCAGTGTTACCATTTATTTATTTATTTTCCGGTAATTTAATCAAAAACGCTACATTTCTTATTCGGAGGGCATTACGGTTGAACAGGCTCTATATATTTTAAGTCTGTCACTTATAGGGAAGCGTTTTAGTCATAAATTTTAATTTCTTACCCGCCCCATGTTCTTCGTGTTTTTTTTTACAATATGCGCTTCTATCCTGAGTCCGCTCTTGGTGAAATTTTCTGAATTTTCTACTACTCTCTCGAATAACAGGAGAAAAGGCGATTTTTTTCTTCAGTACAATGCTTGTCTCACATCCTTGGCACAGGGAAGTGATTTGGCTGATGGTCGAAATGGCTCATTATGACGAACTTGAAGAAATCACAGGAGAGAGTGAAACGCAGCTCTGAAGAAGGCCTACTTAAACAAAATGTCTTGTCACATCCCAGCTCATTTATCATTACCCCACTTATTCAAATATAACTTTCCGCATTACTGAATGGCAATCTATTTCATTAGTCCGTTCTCGCAAGCCTGTAGTTTGGTCACTACATGTATATTACTAAACAGGAGGTCGCAGAACTAAACCATACGTTTCTCGAAACTGTTTTAAAGGATAAGGCGCTGTGTAAAATATGCTTTTACACGAACTGTGCTGATCCTATCATAGAGAATAGTAGAACATAAGATTTCGGGAAAAACCCAACGGGGAAGTACGTCAGGCGTTTTCCTACGTCATTAAATCATTAACAGTCCATTAACAGTTATTTAGAGGGCATATAAGTTCAATAAGCTCATAGCGAAGGGTTTTAGTCATAATTTCTTACCCACCGTAACAGGGTCAAATCAAGAAGTGAGGCAAACTTACGACTGAGCCAAGGCCAAGAACATGGGTCGATGGGATTTCCCGGGATAATGATGAACTCTATTCCAAAGGGGCCAGAGAGAGAGCCCTCTCAGACGCGGCACAACTCTGGTGCTGTCCACTACAGTGAGGAACGGTATGCTGTGCAAAGAACGGGCGAATAGGCCTGTTCCTGTAGTTTACTTGCTCGATCTGAGTAGCCTACAAAGCGTGACATGACGCATTCTATAATATAATGTGCATATTAATTCCAAAATCAAAACGGGTGTTATTCTGGTAAATAGTAGAAATAAATGACAGAACAGAACAGTAGCTGATCTCACAGAGTGACAAGACTGCGAACACTGACGACGGATTAACTCTTATCTTTCTTGTCCTCCTTTTGGAACTCTGACCAGAAAAACTGCACGACCGTGTTTTCTGTTACGAAAGTGAATTACTATGCTATTTAGCCAGAAATTATATAGCACTGTTTCTTCCTCATATTAACATGTTAAGTAAGCCAATGATTATCTTTGGCACTGCAAATGAAGGTCAAGAAACCATCATTGTTATTATAAAGAGTGAAACGATTTTTTCTTGCTTACAATTATTTCACGTTGCTGTTTATTATTCTTTTCAGTCATGTTTTGTTTCTTATAATGCCCTATTGACATCATAGGAAGATACTGACCATCACAAAACCAGATTCTTTTTCTGAATGCATATAGGGGATATCTTTTGTGACGACAAAAAGAACCAGGATAATTCAATTACAAGAATATCTATAATACAGTGTATAATAATAATGCACATCTGAGAAAATTGCTCTATAATAATATAGTCATAACTGCTGAGTGTGGATCATAATATTGCTGTAATAAAGGGTAAGAATATGGTATACCATAAGTGTTGTTTTTCTCAAAACTTTCAATTCTAAGAAAATAGGATTATCACGGCTTTAAGTAGCTGCCTGTTTTTGGCTGAGAATTTTTGTGGGTATAAATTTGGAATTTGGAATTTTTGCCCGGACAGTGGCACGCAGCTTACGCTTTCTTCGATTTTGAACTGTTAAGGGTTCTTTAACGTACGCAACGCATACACGGGACCTCCAAAATATATATTTGCCCTTATCTGGAAAGGCTAGACGTCGGACGTCGGACAGTGGAAGCCAAGGGACCATTGTACCTCAAAAAATGCAGATTTTCGATCTTCGTGTCCTTCCATCCCCGGATGGGAGGACCCCCGAGTCGAATCCAGAACCTCACCCACGTGAGTTGTTTTCACCATGGAGCGGACGCCAAACTGCATAGCCACGGCGACCCCTTACCATAAGTGGGGAAATCTAAAAATATAGTACGTAGTAACAGATAGAATGAACAGACCAACAAGCATTCATGTGCTGAAAAGGTTAATATTATGTTCTATTATATAAACTATCGTGATAGGTCAGCACATTCTTAAGTTGGCCCAAAATGCATTAGGATTTCTGCCATACTATAACGCTTTAAATTCCACAGAAAATGAAAATGGATCAGCGAACAGAGCTTTGTTTGGGTAGATCTTTTTGTTAGAAATACAAGTGCCATAAATCGGAAATGCGGAGCTCAACGAGACAATTTAATCAGCTCAAATCTCTAAAAAAGTTACTGACTTATTAACTTATTATATTCTCATTCAATACAGTGGTTTCTCTCGATAATTTGCAGTCCTGGGTTGGTTGTGTCCCTTACATCTATTACCAAAGAGAACACATGTAAGCCTGAGTGGTTTATTGCTGTAAAATCCCGTTTACATCACACTTAAAAAATTTATCACAGCGTTCATAGAAAAAATAATGAAGGCAATAAAATTGTTGAGATTTTTTATTCTGATGAGAAAGACTTGAAATACAAGGTAAACAAACATACACGAATGTAGATGTTTACATATTACTATGAACAAACAAACAAACAAACAAATATGAAACCTTAATGCCTGTATATAAATCATGATAATACCCATACTTTGATATGATCAGTTAGTTAGGATGTATGTTAAGTTCTGATAATAAGCATAAAATAAAAAAACTGAGAACTTCAGCATTATGTTCATGACATTCTCAGAAAAGGTTGGCATTGGAATCTGACTACAAGATGGAATACAAAGAATATGGCAGATTGAAGGTACTGACCTCCATAGTGACAGGTGTAAGCAACACACATACTTGTCAACAATCGTTCTAAGAGGTTCATTTCAAAAGTGAGTTTCATCTTTCGTATTATTTCCAAAAGTTTTAACAATATACTGCTATCTTTCACATTACTGTATTTATTGAATGGAACATCCGCCATTGTCAACAGATATGTGCAAGTGTTACAACCAAATGCAGCAAACATAGGAGAGTTTGTTCAGATTCAATGGCATCTCCTGTGCCCAAGATACATTTCTCTCCTCCAAGTCAAATCTTTGGCCTCCATGCTGTCCTTCATGTTTTTGGTTTGTTCGTTTGTTTTTTGGCAAAAGATGGAAGCCCCAGTTAAACCTACTTTTGAAATAAAGGCCTATATAGCACCTTCTTCAAAAGTGATGAGATTAAAGACATGGCTGGTGTGTTTTTCAGCAAATAAACCCTTGTGCTTAGATTTTATATAAACACATATCTCACAATTACCCAGTTGAGTATGAAAAGAACATCCACTTACTCAGCACATTTCGCTAGAGAAACATCCATAAGCAAACTAACGGAACCATTCACCAATCTATGCAACAATAAGCATTAAACACACGATGTAAGTATGCAAAAACATTACATCCGTCTCCAATTTGGGTCTCTATTTCATTTAATGCTTTGGGTCTGAGCACTCCATCACAGACAGAGCAAAGTACAAAAATAATATTAAAGTGTTAATTTTTTAAAATTTGGACATGGAAGTGACGTCATCTGATAAATAAAAAGACGGAGCTGAAACCAAACTGATCAGAATCAGAGGCAGATGTACTGTGTCTGCATACAAATCCTTTCAGGAAGCTTGATCCAGTCACTCAGAAGTGACAACTGGATAAGCATTACAGAACTGAACCAGTTCACATTTGACTCAAGTAACGAACACAGCAATGATTTCACAAGTTAAAAAGAAAAAAAAGTATGTACATATATGTGGAGTATAACACATTTATCAAAAATTTACAAGGTCAAAATAACCAACAGAATGAAATGGAGCAAAAGGGCATCTTATTGCTCTGTATGATAAAATTTTGATATGGACTCTTTCATCAACAATTACTACATCTAATAGAGCAACTGCCTTCACATAAATTTCTTGCACATTTGATAACAGCATCACCTACAAAAACAACAACCACAACAAAAAAGCAGTGACCTCTGACACTGAATGACAAAAAAAACAATAACTTCCTTAAACTGCATAGTTCTCTACAGTGATGCTAACATCTGATTTTCAGATCTACAATTTTAATTTGTTTCAAAATTTCATATGTGGCACCATGGAATGAAAAGTAAATGACTTAAAACTTGAGCAAAATTGATTCCTGAAACATGGACACAAATATTTGGAGAAAAAATGTATGCTATGGCACAGTCAAAGTCCCACCATTGCGATGTTACAACAAAATGAATGGTCTAATAATTGGACACTGCAGTGAGATGAGGGAAGGGAATGCACCCTGCCATATTTACATGGCTAATCTTGTGCTACATACTCCTCCATTGTCCTACAAAATAGAATTGAAATATCGTAGGGAAAAATTGTTCAAAGTCCAGTTTCATCAATATAATAGCAAAATACAACAGATACTAAATATTATAATAAAATGCCCCAGTTTTCTCAAACCTTGAATCAAATCACTTAGTATCGCTTGCATTTCCAGTTTTAAAAAACCGAGTCATCTGCTTCATTGGATTTTTTCATCAATACATATACTTTTCATTACCAAAACAAAACTTCTGTTTCAAACTTTGCTTTGGGTAATCCCACTGCAAGAACAAATCTTTTGTTTTTGGTGTACATATGCTGCCTACATAAAAGTGTGGCTGAAGTTATATTGATAAAACAGAAGTGTTAACAAAAAGAGAGGGCGCAACTGATGTGCCTTTCGACCAAGTGAATGTAGCTCATTCAAAATGACACCGAACTGGTGCAAACTTCAGAATGACTAAGAGGATTTCTCAGGTATCATTTGGGCAGGAGCAAACACTTTGATTGATTTATATTTCTGGAAAAGCCTACAAATGCATGCATTGACCTTGAGTAAAGCAATCCTCATGACTATTCTGGCTATATAGATCTAGTGTCTGCAGTATTTTCTTGAATTCTGAATCAATGGTGATATAAATAGTATGAGTGAGCAGAATATTCATCTCTGTGAAAACTACATACTCCTGCAACTGCCCATTCAATTAAGCTGTTTTGTTTTGTCCACTTGAAAAAGGCTAGAAATCTTTGAATAAGTCAGAGTTCAGGACATTTTATAGCATAGAATAAAGTAATTTCGTGCAATATTTTTTTTCATTTTGGAAAATGACCAGTGGAAACAAGCCAGTGAAAAAAAAATGTTTGCTACATTGCTGAACAGATGTATCAAGCATTTAGATTCTAAATCATCATGGCAGACTGGAGAGTTTGTTAGTTACATAATGCTGATTTCACAGTTGTTTCTACCCCTCAATTTTGTGCACAGAATGAGAGAAAACAAACAAGAGAACAACAAGATATCTCAGGCTCAAACAGTGGCTTTTACAAGATGAAATCTGAGATGTTTCAAAATCCTACAGAACTTGTCATGCATCACAAATCACACAGCATATTTTTATCAAATTTATGGGTTCACTGATTATGAGATATTTTATACCACTATAAATTCAACTCTACCATCAAAATATATATATACATAATACATATATATTAAAGGTCCAACAAACTCTTAACTCGATCTGCATTGAAAAACTGATAGTGATATGAAGTTCTGAATGGCAGGACTATTATGCTGACAATATGATATTGAAATGGAAGCATGGGGGACACATAATGTTGTATTACTTCGCACAGTATTATTATCCACAACGAAAAAAAAAACTTTGTGGTTTATCACACAAATATGTACAAGTAATTTTCTATCAGATGTAATGTGCTTTATATGTGAATACAGCTTTAAAAAAAAAACCCAGCAGAAGAGAGACTGATATGTATAAAGTTTGTGAAAGGACATGAAAGAATGCAGACATGAGTATGTATATATCAAGTCTATATATATATGTATATGTGTAAAAGCTATCTGTACATGTTCATAGATTAAAAAAAAACTCAGCTGATAACTCTGGACAACAGAAGCCAGGTTAGACACCCATAATCTTTGAATGATCCTTCAGCATTAGTAGCGCTGAATTTTGTCATGATTAAAGTCATTTTTCTTTCTCTGATTTGGCATTTGGAAGGGAATTATTGCCCCAAGTTTCATGAGTGAATCTTTGACCCCTTGGCATTCCTAGGGTTAAATGCAATGTAGTCGATGATCATGTCCTAATCCAAATCTCAAACTCTATAGTCACTGATATTATAAGCCTTGAGTTTGCATGAAAGTACAAAATCGTCCAGCCTTTGCCTATCCAGAGCATTTGTGCTATCATAACAGAAGAGATTCGCACATGAAAGAGGTTAAGTCACATCTGAGCTATTTTGAGAGGAAGGAAAAATAAATATGTGAACAGAATCTTGAGGGAACCCACTTTCAAATGGCTACATGAAGACACTACTATAAATAAACACCAATTCTTCTGTGTGATTCTCATTGGTTGAATATTCTATTTTTCACAAAATGTGACCCAGCCTCATTCGTGCATCAATCTCTTCCACTCTGAGGTGCAACAATGAAAACATGTATAGGAAAGCCTTTGACCACTATAATAGCAAACATGACTGAACAACCATTTTATGAATGAGGAATTGTTATTGATTTGTGCTATAAATTTAGAAAGAGCATGGGCTACATTAAACATTTCTTATAGACAACAATATCAGAAAAATGTAAAGTCTGTGGAGATGGAAGAAATAAGGGAGATAACTGAGATAAAATGAGATAAAAGGAGACATTCTAAACCAATGAACATCAGCAAATACAGAAATTTAATTGGATCAAAAAAATATAGATCTATATAAAAAATATCTGATCTCAAAGCAGCTACAGGTTAAAAAATATCATTGCTCGGGTCTTTTCACAAAAAATGTCAGATTCTCTAATTGCATCATAAACATCATAAATAGACCAGGTGAAAGAAATTTTCATCTCAATCTCTAGCATAAGGAAATAAAATTTAAACACGAAAGCACCAAAAAAACACCACTGTGATAGCACAGACATAAGTACTGCAATCAGGTGTCTTATTGTTCATGTATACAGTTACGGGGTGTGAGTGGTAAACAAAGAAAGGACACTGGAAAAAAATTACTCAGCCATGTACAGTTTCTCTGTGTGGCCACATTCACATTCAAAGTTAGTCCCTGTGACCATCAAGTACCCTCTGATATCCCTCTCATTTCACCCCCACAGCTCATTGTTTGGCACAAATATCGTGCGACCAGTCAAAATGAACCGTATGTCGATTTTCCACCAAAACAAATAACTACTTTCACACAAAATTTCAGTTCACACACTTTCATGAGGCCAAGAACAGTTTTAAGTGCTAGCTTAACTGTGGATGGAGATACTATAAACTGAAGAGATGAAGGGTGGTCCTCAGCATGACTACAAGTCACAAGGAAAATCTGCAAAAAATGAACAGTTTATTGCATATAAATCTTTATATTCATTTCACAACATCCTGATTTAATCTATCCATGAGAGCAATATTTTCTAATTCAGAGATGAATGTTCTTTCAATTTCTGCAATATAAGAACACTGATATCAGACTATCTCTATCAGATTTAACCCTCGATTCCTCTGTTCGTCCAACGACTTGCAACACATTCTGACTGGCCACGAGACACACTGTACTTTGTGTTGTGGCACAGGAGCAGCAGAGAAATGAGGAACTTGTCACAATCTGACACTGTGTCAGACACTGGTTATGTCAACTTTCTCATCTGATGTAACCATCCTTTAGTTTAAGACAATTCTGAATTTTGAAAGAAGATATTCATAAGACAGCTGGGAAGAAATTGAATTTAAAAATCTTCAAAACTTGAAGAGCTACAAAATCTTCAAAACTTGAAGAGCTACAAAATCTTCAAAACTTGAAGAGCTACAAAATCTTCAAAACTTGAAGAGTTACTTTTGAACTTATATTTCAAGAGGTGAAATAAACATATTGGCAGTTTTCCTTTTTTCAAACTACATTGATGGAGTTAAAAGTTACAATATTTGATCCAGTTTTCTATCTTTTGCAATATTCTATTTAAAGTTTTTACAAAGAGAAATATTCTTTTTTCAATCCTCAATCAATATTTCACAATATCTGACAATAGTCACACATATCTGTTCACTTCTAGTCTTCTTTTTTTCCGAGTTAACATTTTTAAAGGAAATGATGACTTCGTGAAGTCCCAATTCATTTCAAACACCTGAAAGCATTAAGATCTGAAATTGCATGATAAAATGCAGGATGCAAATAAAATAATTATGAGTTGATGAAAAAAAAAAGAACAAAAAAAAAACAAAACAGGAAAGAAAATGGTTGTGGATTTTAGCAGTTATATTGTTGCTACACACTGTGTGAACTTCACCTGGTGGAGCAGTGACAATATAATTGAGATCTGATTGTGCTGCACAACACTGAGGAAATGGCTAGCATAATATAACAGATATAAAAATATCGTTGAAACTGAAGTCAACATGATGTTAAGAATGCACCATGAAGTTAATCTCATCTGTGGATTGAAAGAATCAAAATAATTCATAGTTTGTGATGAATTATGATTTGTAAAAATCTGACTGCTCAGTGTAATAAAAGACATAATTATGTACATGAGAAAGTTCAACTATCAAGAGTTAACAGAAACTGTCAGTGTGTTAGGATTGTGAGTTGTGATGACATACTACAATACATGTTGAAGAAGTGGCGGTTTACACTTTGCAGGAATATATAATAAGTGCTCTGTTACCACACTGTATGCTGTTTTGAAAGGAACTCCAGTGGAAAGTACAATGTGAGACATGATACCATGAAATCTGATGCTCATAAAACTGAGACAACCAAAGAAATTACATGTAGAATTTTTTTCAACAGTGAATGAATTTTTAACACTTTTTTTTTTTCAGCTCAAGACCCTTCTACATCCATTCAAAAATGTATTTCAGAATAAGATACGAGACGCAACACAATGAAATCAGGCGCTCGTCAAACTGAGGCAACCGGAGAAATCACGTGTTTTTTCAACAGTGAACGAATTTTTAATTTTTTTTTCTTCACAAAACCTTTCAATATCAAATCACTTCGGGTTAAATTTACTGAAATAGACTTAGTAAAGGCCCCAAAATTGCAGTTTTGCAGCATGGGCTAACAAAGATTAATAAGGATTTACAAGTGATCGGCCATTTTCTCCCGAAATTGAGCTGCAGCAACAGGGCACCCCCTTACTTTGTAAGCTCATATGACATGCTTTTTGTGATCTGTGCATACCAATTTAAGTACTTGTAATCCTTGATTTCACAGCTTTCATCAAAACTTCAAACATGTTTATCTCAAAACAGCATTTTTGTAGATATGACAACCTGGCTTTATACCCTCGACATGTAGCCAATAGCTTGATTGGTAGAACAAAAATTTTTTCATGCACAGAGAGAAAAATGGATAAGCTGAACTTTGCTACCAATAACTCCATATGCTCAAAATTTGACGAGAGCCTCATTTCATTGTGTCGCATCTCACATGCTGAAATATTTTGAATTAAAGTAAAAAAATTATTATTTTGTGACATGACAAACATGAGGATTAATAAGAATTAACGAAACTGATCAGCCATTTTCTCACGAAATTCAACTGCAGCAACAGTTACCCCCATCATCTTTAATGCCCAACATCTCGACTTTTACTCAAGGTAGAACAAAGATTTTCTCAACAACAGAAAGGAAAATGAATAAAGTTTAATGTGACATCAACAACTCAAAATGCTCAAAAACTGAGCAGCATCTGATTTCATCATGCTACGTCTCATATATATATATACGAATCTTTGATCAGGTCCACCTCTTGCCACCTGCAGGATCAATGGCTTTTTTTTCACTGCAAAGATCTGCATACAACATTACTTCAAATAGCAATAACCTAAAGTGATTTCCATCACTACCCATTGGCAATCTCTATCCTCAAAATCACCTATCATTTTGTTTTACTTCTTTGAAAAATCAACTGCAAGTTCTCTACTACAAAAAAAAATATAAACTTTCCATTAAGGTTGCAGGAATACAAATATACAAAAGACAAAACTGAAAGAGGAATAGAAACTGTACATGATGGGCAGAACATCAGCAACAAAAAGACTAGCAAATGGAAACAAGAGGATAGAAGACATTTCATAAGTTATGGAAGTTGTAAAACATTATTGTCATAAGAGGAGATATATATATGACAATTTTGGCCAGTGAAATTGCTGCAGAAAATTCATTGCATTCTGAGAAAAAAAAAACTCTTGGTGAACATATCTATCACTGATGTGGCATAATGAAATTTTTAGATGTCAAAATCGAACACATCTACCTTAAATGCAGCTAAACATTTTTAGAACCCCTCTTCAGACAAGTGTTGGAGAAGAAAAACTATCCACCACTTCAGCTGGGAAGGTTAATAAACTGTAATAGATGTTTTTTTCAATTGTTCTCCTGGAAAATTTGCTATCAAGATTGGCAGATGACTGATTTCATCATGTCACCAATGATATGTTGTCTGACTGCGTGAAATGAGTCCGGTTTTCATATGTCTCTACAGCCACTCAAAACGAGTCATATGTCAATTTTCCCACCAAGCTTCAATTATTACGATCACAAAAAACCCTGAATTCATGTGGTAAAAACAGTTTGAGCTAACTTGGCTCTAGCAAAGAGATATTATAATCTGAAGAGACAGTGGGTCGTCCCTCAGCACTGGCTAAAATCAGGAGAAAAATTGGCAAAAATAAACAGTCAGTTTACCACATAAATCTGAACATTCACCTCCCAACATTTTGATATACTTATAATCTGCTTATAGAAGCAATAGCTTTCAATCTCTGTGATATGAAAATATTGATGTCGGACCATTTCAGGACATTCAATCCCTGACTTCTCTGTTCAGGTCTAGCAACTTACAATTCATTCTGACTGGCTGCAAGACAGACATAGAGTTACTGATGTCAGTGAAGAGGGAAATGAATATACTAAACCTTGGTGAGAAAATACTTCGGCCACAACTCCTTTGTGCCAAGAGTGTCACATTCAAAATTAATGTCTGTGACACAATAAGCAGTAAAATCTTATTTTCCCACAACCATTGCTTTGACCCATGAAGCATTTCATTTAGGTGTGCAAAATATTGCCTTGAAACTCCTCAGACTGAACATAAAGGCACTTTTAATCACATTTATGAGAACACAGGATAGAGCCAGCGCACCACTTCAGTCAGTAATATGGGTAGCTCTGTCATGGCACATTGGTCACAGCTCAAGGTTTGAGGAGCCAGCCAATCTTTGGGACATTACTGAAAACACTTGTTTGGACAACTCCTTCCATCTCTGTTGGTCTCTGATTTTGGTTTGGGCTGTGAGCAAAACTGGCTCCCATTCACTCTTTGGTACTAAAAACTGATTTCTTCTTTTGTCGTTCTCTCGTTTCTGTCACTATGCTGTGTAGAAGTCAAAAATATGAGGTCTTTTCATTGAAGCATAGGCAGAGTTTGAGAATGTGATGCCCTTCTTGGTAAGCATTCCATTTCCCGCATGGACATGACCAAACAGATGCAATGTGGGCCTGCAAAATAGATGAAATAACAGTCACAATGTCACAAGTAAATGGCATATCACGATCATTCCAGTAATAGTTAGCACATGCAAAATTATGACTGTATAATACAAATCTATAATAAGGTTTACAAATTTTTAAGGCAATATTATTTTTCTGAACTGTGAAGCTGATCACAAGTTCTCAGACTCACTGAAACTCTTGTCCACCTTTGCAGAAATGATCTCAACAGTTGTCATTTTGTTTCAATGTGTAAAGCATGTACATGTATATCTAAATTAAATCTATTCAAATTATCTAAAATCAGATGCAAAAGCCTTAGGTTATATGTGTGAGCATCACTGAAAGAAGAGAATAGAGGAAGGAAACTTACAAAAATGGCAGCCATGAGTGCCACCTCAGTTTATTATGACACATGTACTATGTCCACTGCAGGCAAATATCACAAACAGTTCATCAACGGGCTCTAACTAACACTGGATTCCTTGTTTCTCATAGTGGCATTAGTTTATTGTAAGTTACAAAATCTTCCCATTACATTAGTGCTGCATAGGGGCACTTGCAAAAAATTGTGATATTAGCTCAAGCCTAAAAATGTTTTGAACCTGTTTAAAAAAAATTACAAAGAAATTCATTGTATGAGGAAACTGTTTTCTTCATATTATAATGATTTTAATAAAAGTTTTTGTAATCAGTTTTTCAAATGATAAAAAGAAAAGTGGGCTTTTTCTTCTTTACACTAACTCTTCAACAACCTTTGTGTCTGGTAAAGGGAAGTAATAGTGCTGGTCAAAAACAATCTCCACTATATTAAAAATGACTTCAAAAGCCATCAGTGATACACTTATCTACGATGAAACAAATTGAGTTTGTTAATTTAAAAATGTTATCTAATCTAAGTTCTCTTATCTTATTCTAAGAAACCTGAACTGTGGCACTTACTTGATACGGATGAGAACTTCATCTCGAAGGTGATGGCAACCTCCATGACCCCATCCTGGGTGTACGATGCCACATGTATTGCATTCGTGATCCGGCAACATTCTGTGGACGGTTCGTGACACCGCTGGCATCTTACGAGCACTCCAACTCACACCCAGGTCTAGGATGCCAAATGGTGGGGTGTGAGTGATGAGAACGTCTGTCTTCGATGGTATGTCTCTCCAGTGGGCTGCAATCTTGCTCGATGTTCGCATAAAAGCTCTTGCATTTGTCATAAATCTGAATGGTGAATAAGGTGTACCAAAGAAATTGATGCCCTCAAAGGTATAGGAAGTATTGTAGAGGTAGACTGCGGATGTAAGTCTTTCTTGAACTGTTTGAATCTTTTTATCCTCGAGGCACATGTCATGGTTCCCCGCAACGAAAAGCTTGACTTTGTGGGGGAATCTGTCGAAAAAGTCATTCATCATTTGGATGATTTCTTCAAAATTATCTGATCTCATAAACCCGCCAGAATGATGTGACCAATCAAAATCTCCCGAATGCACTAGAACATCTCCGTTGGGGATTTCATACTCACTGGTTCTTGATCGTTTCAGACTGCTGAGAAAAACTCCGCCTCTGTGGAACACATCGTCGGGAGAATCTAGATGAGAATTTGTGCGTTTAACAAATGCATCCACACCTTTCTCATCTACAATCTGGTTCGGCACATCTGAGCTGTTGCTTCTTCTGATCGAAATGTTGCCACTGATTGGCCGAGGTGGCGTCAAGGCATTGTGACCCAGATGCGTGTCTGAGATGTGCACTATTCTGACAACACTTGTTGAAGAGGTTGCTCCTCCAACATTGCCAACAGGTGTGGCATCCATTTCTGAAATAAATGATTTTATGCATCTAGAAGTTAAAGAAACTTACTCTTCATGACTACAAAAATAATAAAATAGAAATTATATTCATACAATTACAACTATGCTGCAAAATTTAAGTTAAAATTTAAGGATCATGTTATACGGGGAAATTTTGAGAGAAAGTTTCACTTATAATGAAAATTATTTTTTTTTTCGTGCCAGGGAGAACAGTAATACTAATATCTTTGTCTTTGAGAGAAACTATCACTGGAGATTTTGAACTGATAGTTGTTTCGATGATCAGCAAATGAATTTGAATATATTCCTGAAAACTTCAAAATTTCTGCCTGAATAGTATTTTTTTAGGACCATCTGACCATTGATATTTAAAAAATAACAATAAGCTATGAAGTTTGGGTACTCTTTATATGTTCAAAAATAAGAAAATAATAACAAAATTCTGAGCAAATTTAAAGAAATTTTTTCAAAAAAAAAAGGTGCTCAATTCCCATCAACTGAAAATATACCCTGTAAATGAACCTGGAATATCATACAAACTATTGGAACAGTTGTTGAAAAGTGTTATAAAATGTTATCCCAGCCGAATTAGTCCAGGCTGGTGGTGAAACAATGACTGATTTTCTGACCAATATATGTAACAAGTAACAAGGTCTCGCAGACCAGGGTTTGGCCGAAGTCATGGACATAATTCTTAATGATTACACTCCCAAAAAAGGCAATCTACAACTATTCCAAAATTACAGAACAATTAGCTTGAATCAGTCATCCGACCAAGCTTCTGAACAGATTGAGGAAAATAAAGTCAATAAAGTAACAGCCGAAGAACAAACCAGCCTTTGAGAAGGGTGCAGTACAGTGGAACAGATCTTCACTTTGCATTTGCTTTCAGAAAAACACTCTCAACATCAACAGGACAAATACCACATGTCCAACGACTTCAACAAAGCATTTGAATGAGTTTGGCAGACTGCATTGTGGGATACCATGAGAATGCATGATATCAATCATCAAGTCATAAATCTAATTGAACACCTGTACAAAGATGCAACTAGAACCATAATCTACAACAGAAAATGGTTCAATAGTTCTGCTGGAGTTAGACAAGGATGTATTCTGTAACCAACTCTGTTCAATGTATTTTTGGAAAGAATAATATAATGTCTGAGGCGTTACAAGACCATGAGGGAAGCATTAGCAGTGGAGGGTGTAAGATCTTTAGAATTCGTTTTGCAGACGATACTTATGCCCTGACTGGTAGTGAACATGAACTGGCCCAACTTGCTTACAACATCGACGATAAATGAAGTTATTTGGGACGGAAACTAATGGGACAAGATGAAGTTGATGATTAAGAATATGTCACGATCAGCCCCCAAAATTACCCGAAGTGGAAGGGAGCAAGTAGAAAACATTAAGAACTTCAAGTATCTAGGACTATCATAATCAGTGAACAAGGATCAAAACCGAAATGCTATCTATAAACCAACAGTCAATAGCGTCATTTGTTACACTAAAACACTGATGTCAAGCAAATCCATCTCACTGACATCAAAGACAAAACTGGCCCGAGCACTTGCTCAATCTATATTTTTATATGGAAGTGAAGAATGACCATTGAACAAAGATCTAGAGAAAAGAACTCAGGGGCTTGAGACGAGATGCTACCAAAAAGTTCTGAATATCAGCTACAGGACCATGTGACCAACACTGCCATAAGGGAACACATAACTAACACTATTGGTCCACATTTATCGCTTCTGTCAATCGTCCGTAGAAGAAAACTCGACTGGTTTGGCCACAATGTAAGATCGGGTCTTTTGACAAAGGTGATCCTCCAAGGCAAAGGAAACTTGGCCGGCAGAAACAGAAGTAGGAAAACAACATCACTGAATGGACAGATTGTCATCTGGAAGTCTGCACAAGAGCTGCGGAATGTCGAGGGGAATGGCAAAAGATAGCCTGATGTTCACCGGCAGTGTCCCTCCGGCCCAATGGGACTATGGGCTAGTGGAGTGGAGATAAAAATTCAGTATGGTAGTTGTTTTACAGATCTATGTACTTGTAGCAAAGCATTATTTTGTCCCTAAATAATTAAATTCTTTCTTAACAGGCTCCATAATCTGGAACCCATTAAAAATGTATGAGCAATAAAATTTAAAACAAGGTAGTCTATTTTGTGCAAAACAATAATATAACAGTGATTATTATAACTAGATCTAGATTTATAGTAAATAATTATATGAAGAAATAAATTTTAATGAATGAAATCATGGATTATTGATCTGAAGGTAGATCTAGATCTAGATCTCGATATATCTAACTTCAACTTCTTGCCCCACTTTCGACTTACTTGGCCCTCTGCATTTCTTTGACATTTGAAAATCTGTGTGTTTAAAGGTTTCAAACAAAATACAAATCCTATCAGTTCGAATGAGAAACAGCAAAATGACAAAATGGCTATTTTTAGTACCTCAATACGTAGAATGATCGATTTTGCAATAGTTGCCTAAAATAGTGCTCCATGTCTCAAGACACCATCTACTCCGCCATTGTTATGGCGACGGATTGGTGCAAAACTGGAAATTCCCATTGCTTGGTGATATGACAGTATCGAAGTCGATAATGTAATCGTGTACATTCAAAATGGATAATTATACTGAATTTTTGGAACTCTATACCATAAATCTAAATAAGATGCTTTCTTTTGCCGAGTGTAAGAGGTGTAAGACAAGCATTGTAAAAGAGGACAAAAATTACTTTTTACCTTGTTATTTGAAATATGTGAAGCAAAAAATTCTGAAAAAAATTAAGACGTTTAGAAAAAAAAAATGATCCTACTGTTTCTCATATTTCGGATAACAAGAGGACAAGCGATTTTTTTTTTTCAATGCTTGTATATACCCTCTTGTACTTAACAAAGGAGTGACAGTCAAATTTAAATATTCCACCTATTTTTTTTTTCATATCAACTGACATGTCATGTCATGTTGAAATTTAACATGAATGCTGGATGAAATCTTGGACATATTTGCGGAAGGGAAATTTGGATTTTTTTTTTTTATCCCAGGAAGTTTGAGATTTGTTGGTGAAGATTATAGAAAATGTGTGATTTTTTGATGATCGAGAGAACCCCCCCCCCCTCCCCCCCAATAATAAAACCAAATCTTAATGTCCATTTCCAGGAATTACAAAACTTGATCATAACAATATATCGTACATTTTAAACATTTTTTAAAAATTGAAAAATTTGAAAATTTCAGATATAATTTTAAGTAATTTTGAGTTATATTCAGAAAAAAGCTTTAAGCTCACAATGCTGACACGGCACTTATGAGTGATTTGTAACTTTATTATTATTATTGTTTATTATTAGGGCCTATTATTATTATTATTATTATTATTTTTCTTTGACCATGTTAATATGAGTAGTAACCTTATCTGTCCCCAGTAGTTTTCAAAATCATCTGCATGAGTGTTTTTAGTTTCCTTTGAAATAGACCACTGTTTACTATTTCCTTCTGCTTGGATCCCCTAAACAATAAATTGAACTCATTTCTTGTAGGAAGATTTACCTACTCTTTGGAACAAGTAAGTAGGCAAATTGTTCGTAATACCTAAAAAGATCCAGATCATAGCAGCACAGTATCCTTAAAATACTATAAACAAATGATCGCTTTAAGTTTCATTCCTTCATGTTTATCAAATGCAATCACAGGTGACCATGCTTCACCCTAAAAACACTTTGAAAACGTGTATCACTGGATGCCGGATCCAGCAACATACTCCATTACAAATTATCATATAGGTTTCAATACTTTTTCTTAGCTCGATTCCGGAAATGCGACCTTTGTCCATTATTTCTTCCTATTAGTATGTGCTAAATATAGAAAAATGACATGCTCTTTAGTTTCGAAAAGAGCACAAGGACTTCACAGTATTTGAAGATGAAATCTAAGTAATTTTGATATGAATATATTGTGATAGCCAGTGTATCAAAATGCACCACTTCATTGAATGATTTCTCATTTTTTTTTTTTTCTGTTCTTCTAAAATTAAAATATAATGTGCTGTCTGTTTGGATGTCTCTGGTCAAATCTTTATTATGTCTCACATTTCAGATTGTAAATCTTTCAGGAATATTTCCATAAAAAATAAAATTGGAAAATAATCACTTTTTTTATAGACGTAAATGTTCTATAATGAATTATTGAAATTACGAACAAATAATTCAAGATTTTAGTCTCAATAGCTTAAATAGGATAATAATTTTGACAGAAACTGGCCAGTTTCATTTACTATCTTCCGGCCATAGGTGCACGACTTTGCAGCTAGAACTATCGGTCAAATTCAGACTCAGAGAATATGCGATTAACGCAGGTATTACAGTTCTACAAAAGATACCGGAGGGTTCCAGGTTTATTGAGATTTGGGTGAGTTTCGATTCATTTAAGTTTTGATGATCGCAAATTTAGTATTCTTTTTTTCTGTAATTTAGAGTCTAGATCTAGAGTAGTATAGATCTTGTTAGTATTAACATTTATTTATTTTAAATTTTAACATAATTTAATAAAAAAAAAAACACAATTTTTATTCACAGGGCATCAAGGTTGAATAGGCACTAAATGTTCTGTCACAGCGAAAAGTTTTTTTTTTATCGTGTTTCCACCCCACCCTGTGTTTTTAGTGTTTTTTTGTTATATATACTTCCATAGTGCAGTCGGTTCCCAACCGCCGAGCTCCGACACTCTGATGAAATTGGACCAGAAGTACTGCTTTACACTGACTCTTTTATATTGTAAATGTCTATGGATAGATCTAATCAATAGGGTGGATTAAGCTCATCGAACGAGGAAAACAAAATATTTGGTCAAGCTGCCCAGATATCGAGCTAAAGAGGGTATCAATGCAATGAAGATTTGATATCTTTCTTTGTGTCCTGTGGTTGTATTCATATGAATTATAAACTTACACCTTTTCTAAACTGACAAGGGCATCAGTGTTGTCATGATTGAGGCCTGTTTCATTTGTATATCATACAAATGTTTTTCACCATAGTATACTACTGCCTAGTTTAAAACATTTTCTATTGATTAGATTGGCACTCCTGTGTAAGTGTGGTCCCGGTCTGTCTCTACTGAGGAAGTCACAACCCAGAAGTAAAAGTGGCACACATCGATTACTGCATTATTATGCTTGCTAATTAAAGTCTGTTAGCACATATATTATATAATATATACTCATAGTAAAATTAACTTTATAATTATTAATATATGATTATAATATTGCTACTGCAACTGTCCACTACCACAGCCATTGCATTAAGATCTAGCTTTAGCTCTCATTTTAGTTATTTTTACAAAGTTTACAGATTCGAACACACAGTGATTCTGTCCCATTGTCCCTGTTTATTTTCTCAAATATCATAACCTTAACCCTATCCTAACCCTAACCTCTCTGATCCCAAAGTAAACAACACAACACCAATAAACTAATAAACAATCAACTAAAAAAGTTAACTTGTCATTTGAAACATTCAAACAATGCCCACACATATTGACATAATATAATGCATTTTGTCCATGCAAATAGACTTTTAGCAATCATAATCGATATGTGCCATTTTTACTTCTGGATTGCAACTTCTGTAGGACAGACAGACCTGATCACAGTTAAACAGGAGTGCTGATTAATTAATAATACATATCGTGTCATGCTCATTCACGGATGTGCAATATGCGATAGCTAGATAGCCTGTGAATAGATTGAGTCCTGCTCTTTTATTTTTAAAGTATTGTCGTTGATTGTTATTTCCACATCTGCTATCAAGTTTCTTGCACTGTTATCAACGTAACTCAAATTGAAGGGTTCAGTGGAAAAATTCATGATGTCCATTTGAGAAATTTTAAGAGCATCAGACATCAATATTGTTATATTTCAAAATATTTTGATAAAATCATCATAATTTTTTTATGAAAAATGGATAAACTGGAACTCACAACAGGTTTTACAGACATAGTAATCAACAGTAAATTACATAAAGTAGGCAAACTTCATCCTCTCAGAAGTGTCAAAATGTGACATCACAAGTTTTTCCATTGAGCCCTTCATTTATGTTGTAAATGAATGAGAGTGAAGTGCAAAAGCTGTCAGGTCAAGTAGATTTCCAGATAAGATCCAAGAACAGCACAGCATCTGCCATTTTCGATTTTAGTAATAATAATGAAAACACCAAATTGATAACCAAAGCCAAGTCATGTGTTTTTGAAACAGAATTAAGTATTGATGTCTCACACAAACTTTTTTTTTTTTATCGATATAAAAAGTATACATGTATATATTTATATGCAATTTTGTTTTTTGGACAGGAAACATCGAGTTATCACTCCAATCAGCGTAAAATTTAAGAGGAAAGTGGCAGAGTTGATGGTCATTGAGAGAGACAATGTTGACATTTTAAACAAGCCATATTTGTCGGCGGTAAGTTTGTATTCATTCTACAATTTTCTGGATCTGTTGATAATTTTCAGCAACTTCTATAAACTTTATAAATTGCATAGGCCACCGGCTATATTTATGGAAGAGTACCTTTTCAGATTTACATTCATTTGTGATTGTGGTATATGTACACATATTTATTATTGAACACAACATGCTGCTGTGAACTTTAGAGATCTCTAAAAATATTCACAGTTGATTTATTGCTTTATTTGAAAGTTATAGTCAGCTGTATTTTATCAAACATTTGAATGAAATTTTGTCATGAAAACTTCTTATTCCTGACCCTCATCATAGAGTCTATTTATTATTGTTGCTGTTTTCATGTAAAAATCATCAAGAATGTAACTACATACATGTAGATTCTATTGTTATGTAGATCATGATGATTCATGAGTGATGAAATTAGCTTTAAAAAATATATCTATATACACTCTAACACGGTTAGTAAGAAAACGCTTAAAAAGAAACTTGCGTTATTAAGAAAGAATCTTTGGGAATGG
>JBCEWB010000002.1:979198-989387 GCA_039654565.1 Peronia peronii
TTCTTTGTAAGCATAAGAAATTACATAGCAAAAAAACTGTTCCCAAAGATTCTTTCTTAATAACGCAAGTTTCTTTTGAAGCGTTTTTTTACTAACCGTGTTAGAGTGTATTACATTTCATCTTGTTTACAGAGAAATAACTGGTTATTATATAGACTGAGAATTGGATCATATATTTCTGACAGCATAATTCAATATTATGATTGTTGTTTTGAAATCTCAATTTATGTCAGTACCATATAATCACAAATTTTGAACACAATGATCAGAAAATCGTAACACAAGATTTGATCTTTAAGACCCACATCAGAACATAGTTGCAAACACAGAGTTACCCCTATTGCCACAGAAACATTTACCCGTCACATTAAATCCTTTCCAAAACACATTACAGACACAGCACTCACCATTTGTTTCATCATCCTTGTCATTAGCCTTAGCTTTTGCTGCCTCTTCCTCCTCACGAACCATACTCAACGCTGTAGGATACAAATGTATTATGTCAGAACCTGTCTTTACCAAGACATGGTGAATGCATAATCATGTACAGCTCCGACAACCTTTCTCATCGATATAAGCTCTGCACTGGTGCCATAAAGGAAATGATTTAGATTGGCTGTCCTCTCCTGCTTCTACAATGACTTTTCTGACTTTCAACTAAAGATATGAAATGATGAAATGAAACAAAATAAATACAATCAACACTTGCAATGGTAGGACTGAACATAAATCTGTACTTCATCAGTGCTAAGGCAAAAAGCCATGATTCTTTGTTTAGACAGTCTACTACGACGCACTCAGCAGGTGCACAGAAGGGTCTTCAACCATCATCATCATTTTATCCCTGAACTATTGAATTCTATCCACAACTGCACTAACAAAGAGTGTGTCAGGGAATTGCACAGTTTTGTCAATTTATATTCATCACAGCAAAAAAATGAAAATTAACTGAAATATAAGTACAGTCAAACTTCTGGATAACGACACCCCTGAATAATGACAACCCCTGAATAGCGACATGGACCTCTGGTCCCGATTTATTATTAGTAATAGAAACCCGTTAGGCGAGATACATTTTAGTACAACCCCTGTTTAGCGATATCGATACAGCGATAATTGGCAGTTGACACCCACGTCCTATACAAAAATTCCAGCCAAATAGGCAACTACAGAGGGAAAATGGCGTTCGAGCACTGTTTACGATCAAAACAATGAAAATACGCATCGGAGAGTGAAAGCATAACTGGTAAACCCTTTGTCAACAGGAAAAATACACATTCTAACGTGGTTGGGACGTGTCTTATCACAGGCACTGGTCCGTGCCATCGCATCGTTCTTTCTATTCACGGAAGTCTCACCACGTCCCCTTTTTCCGCCATCTTGAAAACCTCGGAATAACGACACCCCTGGATAATGACATAATTTTCCGGTCCCGGGCGATGTCGTTATCCAGAAGTTTGACTTATGATATCACAGATTCGGTGTAAGACTCAGTTATAGGCAACCGCTTCCACTGGCAAAATAAATATGGTAAAGTCTTTCGCCAGACCGCTGAAATTAACTCTTAACTCAAATTCAAACTGCAAACTATATTTACAATGCTATAATCTCAAACATGATGATCATGCAACACTAATCCCCTTTCACAATTAGTTTCATACATAAATAACAACATTCATCCTAACAGACACTCCTTGTCATATTCCATGGCTCTTGTCCACAAAATAGCACAGTAACAATGGTATGTTTGTAGTCAATGCATAATACTTGAACAACTGAAGACTTCAGCCTGCTAGTAATAGCCTATAAAGCAGAAATTGCTCACTCAATGATTTGACACTACATGGAAAAATTTCAATGTCTAGAGAATGGTTCCCTGTTTTTCTTACCTACTCTTATCTGTGGATCAGCATCATTGCTGTCATGAGAGAACTCTGTGGTGTTGTCGTTATGCTCACTGTGCTCACTGTTCTCGGGAAATGACATGTTGGAATCTTCATTCAAGTTCTCAGATCCAAATGATCCTGTGGACTGCTGGGTGATTTCATCTGTATAGACAACCGTACCTGCAGAGAAGGCAAAGGTAGAAGATATTTTATAAGGATGGTGTAAAATGAAACATGTTTTCCTCTTCTCTCTCATGATGCAAATTTCCTCCCCTAGTGCTGAGAAAATTTCACAAAATGGGCAGAATCACCAGTGGACTATAACGTAATTTCATTTCTATCGAGTTTAAAACCCCTTCACTGCTCTGTTGACGTACAAAGTACATCACAATAAGACTGGGGTCAGATGCACTATTAATGTACAGCATACGTCACCATAAAACTGTAAGACGGTGATCTAAGCTGTACATCAATAGCACCTTGGACCCAAGCCATATTTGAATGTACATTTTAAGAGAGCAGTGACAGGGTTAAAGATCAAATCAGACATCTGATGCAAAAAGTATTACATTTTACGTGAATCAAAACATTCTAAATTATGTTTTTTATGCTTTACAATTTTTATTTATTTCCTTTATGGTAGGACTTGTGCATTTTTCTTGCTTTTTGGTAGCGTTTGTCAGAATCACAAGATTGACGGTTGAAGTATACTCCATTCATGATGAAACTTCTAACTCATTCATGGGGGCTGCCATCTTTCAAATGACGTCTAAGGCACATGATGTCAAAGTATTTATCTCATTGGTTGGTTGAGAATAGAAGTACATCACCTGCTATGACATCAACACGCAAAACAACGTAGAGCGTGCGCTCGGTATATAGTCAAGTAAGGCGCCGCAACGCACAGGTCGTGCTCAGGGTCATGGGGTTAAAAATTATTATAAAACCGCAATTGTTTTGTGGACTTAGCAAAAGTCAGCAGTTGGTCAGCCAAAAGTAGAAAAGTCGGCAATGATCAAAAAAAGTTGGAAGTTTGACATCTCCGTGATATATCGTTGACTTGACTTACCCTGGCTGTTAGTGACCACTCCTGTCTTGTCCCGTTTGCTGCTGTGGCCAGAATGATGATGATGACCATGATGGCTGCTGTGATGATTCTTGGAGGACGGGCTGCTGGCTGTGGACATGTTTGTGTTACTGTTGGAGGGTGACATGGATCGCAGATGTGCATCAGCCTCAGCTGTTAACAGCAAAAAATAATCAAATCATGGAGACTTATTTGCTACTGCAGACTTGTGACTTTGAGAACCTGACTGAAAAATTAGTATCTAAACTCTTAAAAATCGGAATCTGGCACTACCTTCTCACTGTGGTCCCGATACAAATGGCATATATCGATTCTGCGATTATTGCCTCTGTGATATACATATTGATTATTGTAAAATTAACTAGGCCATCCCCTGGCCCTAACCTGCTAGGACCCTCGGCTATGCACAACCGCTGAGGCAATAATCGCAGTATCGATATATGCCATTTGTACCGGGACCGCAATGAGAAGGTAGTGCCCTGAATTTGGTCAAAAAATCAAAATCATACAAAACAATGTGTTAATATTACAGCTAACTGGGTTCAAAGTTAAAATCTAGAGCTGCATGAAAATTCTGATTAAAAGAACAATCTTGTTTGGGCTACTTTTTAAATCCAAAAATTTATTCTGATACTTTATAATTCTTAACTTAGATCTGTGATAATAATCCACCATTTTCTGAATAATAATATAAAAAAGGATATTGGAGGAAATAATCCCACCAGATATTATCCGAGTCCACTGCTAGTGTCACACTAAATCAACTCAAGACAAGAACAAAAACATGTGAGGCATCTCTAGATCTTAAAAAAAGAACAGACAGCAATAATACAAAGCACAAGAGTTGTGGCTTGACAAGATAACCAGAAACTTGTCTATTCCTGATGCAGTAAGAACTAGATATGAATTATAATTAAGATGCAGCTAATGAAACTAGACAATGAACAACAACAGCTGCAGAGACAATCGCAATCGCAAGACTGAAACTCTAATTCACAATGACGGTATTTCAGGCCAGGTGAAATGAAAATGAGATAGTTCAAAACAGGCCTGGTTGCACCAGTGTTGGAGAAACAAAAAATTCGGACATCATGCCAGTAATCACAAAAATCGGGAAGACAGGAATTTGTGGGAAAAAAAAATTGACACATTCATAGTAAATCGGGATGAATAGCGGGCCTTCTACAGTGAAGTATTTTCTTTCCGAATAAATTTTCAAGAAAACATCAAAATATTTGCTTGTTGCCTCCAAAGAACAGGTTAACAACTGATTCTATGGCATATCACAATTTTTGAATATTATACAAAAAAAAAAAAAAAATCTGTTCCAGATGTGTACGCAAATGTACAGTATGCTTGATAATTGTACACTTCGTCAGCTGCACGACAAATGGGTGAATAGGTAATGACCACTGTATGACAAGAAGGCAAATTCCTATCTTCTCTGCATGACAAAAGGGGCGAATCGATCAGATAATTTACTGACAGATTTGCCCCGTTGTCATGCACAGAAGGTCAGAGTTTGTCTTTTTGTCCTACAGTGGTTGTTTCCTATTCACCTCTTTGTCGTACAAGCGACTATTTCTTTGGCCTCATATCAATGTTACCTGTGTAGGTTTCTCTTTCTCTTTCCACTCTTGCCTTGGAATAGGTCTTTGTCTTGACACCAGGGATTTTCCTCAAAGCCTGAAATTATATAAGACCAAAGATACAATCATCTCCAACTGATGCTTATGTTAAATTAACTTTAGTACTCTCCTCAATTCTTTTCACCCTCTCATTAGTGTAAATGCACTATGTTTCTGAATCTAAGAATTCTAATGTGTTTCAGAGCAAAAAGAAAGAAAAAATTCAGGCTTTCAAATTAATTGTGAAATAAATAATTTAAAATAAAAAATTTTTTATCATTTTTCTTGCTGGCAATCATAACTGCAGATGTTGAAAGTCATTCTGAACCTCACAATTCTATAGAAAAATAGCACCAAAGAATTTGAGGTGTGTGCGTGCCGGGGGAGGGGGGGTGGGGGGGGGGGAGTTGGATTTCTCTCACTTACACCAGTCCACATCATCATCAGGTTTAAAATTTAAACCATGGGTAACTGCCATGGAATTCCATGACCTGCTTCGCTATACACAGCAAATCGGTACACTGCAAAGAACACTTGAGCCAAACAAAAAATGGTGCTCCAGACAGCCACCCTAACTGAAAATGTGGACATTCTTGTGAACAATTTCAATAGGGATTGTTTTTTACCAGCGCTGCGGCTATTACTTCCCTTTACCAGACACAAGGGTTGTTGATAAAACAGTTTAAGAAGGAAAAACTCACTTTTCTTCTTATCATTTGAAAAACTGAACATAAATATTTTAACCAACATTATTATATGAAGAAAACAGTTTTATTATATCATGAGAATTTTTTTATAATGTACATTTCAACAAAGAGTGTACAAGAGATTTATTCCCTCTCTATGCTGCTTGTTCCAACACTTCTGTGCCTGGCAAAGGGAAATAAGACTGGTCAAAAACAATCCCCATTATAGTAAAGGACAGATAACTGATTCATAAACCAGTAGTTGAGAGGTGTTTTCTGAAAGTACTTTCCCTTGACTGTTTCCATAGAGCCATTTTTTTACTATCAGCCCAAATTACTTCTCTTATCTTTGCCAAAAGTTGAAGTACAACAAAAACATGACAATAAAAAAGAAAGAATAAACTCACTTCTGCTCCATTTTTAAAAGAATCTCAACAATGAATTCTGATAATGTAAGATATGATGAATATCTTTTTTTCTCATCATGATTACTTGCTTACTTTCAAAATAAAATTAACAAATGTTATAAACACTTTCTTTACAATGCTTGATTTTTCATTCCCTATCTGTCTACCATGGGAAAGTAATTTGGCTGAGTGAAAAAAAAAACGGCTTATTTGCAAACATTAGTGTTAATTAAGAAATGTTCAAAGGGACTGCCATGTCAATTATGTATGCTGTACTTGCACTGCAAGTCACATCACTGTGATCCAAATGTTCATGTAGCTTCTTTTCTCTGCCATTGAAAATTGTCTGTTTAACTAATTTTAAAAAATGAACTCATGTATATAATACAAACAGAAAGGCTGACTTCATGACACCAATTATTAATTAGTTCGGGGAATTTTTATATTATACAAATATGATAGTGCAAGTTTATTTTTAGACCAATGAGATAGGATTGTTTAATCTTTGCCACTAAACTGCAGCTTGGATGACTTGAACTGACAAATAATATAACTTTAAGGCTGGAGGAAAAAAAAAATCTGAGAATCTGAGACTGACCCCTGGGTTTTCCTGAGCTGTGACAGGTACCCATTTCAAAACAGTCACTGATGTATCTCCAATTGTCACCCACTTCTTTTCCCTGCAAATACAAAGAATAAAATCAGTTTTTAAAAAGCACAAACAAAACAATAAACAAATTAGTCAATTTCCAGTCCCATATTATAACAAAAGTTCTTGTCAATAGTTTTACTGGTAAAAAATTTAATCTGCGGCAAAGGAATACGGAGTTACAACTCTCCTAAATAGTACGATGTTTGCCAACAAAATGCCAAAATAAAAATCATGGTTAATTGATTTTCCTTTTATTCCAAAACTGATTTTAACCATCTTGCAGTTTTTGCTGTTTTTTGTTTGTTTGTTTTTTTTGATAAGCCGTTTCTCAGAGATGAATTTTCAATATAACAGACAGTAATGATTATTGACTAGATCTAGTTCTCGCTGTCATGTCAACACTTCCCTGAATAAATATCAGTAATGGGGATCACGACAAAATGTCAAATTTTGGTTCACTACATGCATATCTTGAGGGCTGATTAGTTAGCAATGACTTATGGTCCAAAGTCGTGGCTCAATATATCATTATCAAGGAAATGGAAGAGAAATTATGGAACAGAAGTTATTCATCATTAGATCATCACTGACATTATGTAAGGCTTAAATAAAAAAAATGTACGATTTACATCAGTGAGCATCACAGAATTACATGTTAAACAAAATGCACAATGAACCACAGCCAAACAATATAAAAAAAATAATTCATGAGCACTCATGATGATCATAATTATGGAGACAGAACACACACATTATATTACAGTGGTCTCTGCCTAAGAACCCACCGCGAACCCACCGTAAGAGCTCAGTCCACCTACGAGCCCACCTCTGCTGTGAAATAGAATTTTTTCTCTATAACTTACTCCTCTAAGAACCTACTCCCAAATAAAAAAATCCGCCTAAGAGTCTGGTGTCAGGCCAAGACACAAGAGCACTTATTGTAAGATGTAATTTCACAGCATACTGTCTACTTGAGAGAAACGCACAGTGCTGGATGTGCAGTAATAATGGGGATGGGGGTGGAGGGTAGACAATGGAGTGGAAGTGATGGCTGATGTATGACTGCATAATTATGCCACATTGTGGACCAACCCGTAAGCATTTCTTTATTTGACAACACTTAGGACAGCACTTGTGATTGGCTCTGTGTTTCGGGAGGAGTAAGTTCAGTCTCCTGACTGGTCAGTTGTTTTCCTACTCAATTGCTCTGGCTAATTTTAAACATTTGAGTCACTTGTGCAATGAATTATCCACAGGGCAAAATAGCAATTCATGTTTTCATTAAACAGTGTCACCGTTAGGTGAAAACTCACTCAACATTTAAATGCTGGGCATTACTGATGGAATTATACACTAAGAAAGGTTACGAATTATTTAATATTAGATTTAATTATGACACTTATGCACAGGGGATAAAGCTAATCTCATTTGCATAGTATAGATAAATCTACTTTAACTTACGATAATATTACTGAAGACAGTATGTGATCAGGTTGTGTGGAATCAAACATTGTTTAATCGGCCTCAGAGAGCCCATTTTTTTTTTTTATTCTCAGTGCTCTTAGGCAGAGACCACTGTATTTACTGCTGAATAAAAAGCATTAAGTCTGCTCTTGTCTGTTGTCAAAATGTTTCAATGAGATATCCCAGCCCTATCAATAGCGAAACAGCAAATTCATCTTCATGGACGAATAGCAGGTTCACTTCCTCTCTAGCACAACTACTACAACTTGGCTCTGACTGAGATTTTTTTGTATTGATCACAATGTTGACAAATTGAGAAGACAGAACATCTTCTACATGCATTTATTTAGTTTACAGCGCTTTCTTCTAATACACTTAAATTTAAAAGTATGATTGTGTATGAGTGTACTGTCACGAGAGAAAACATTTTCAGCCCAAGGAATGTAGATCTAGAATCTAGATCTAGGTCCATAGATTAGAGGTCCATGGTTTGGTTGTCTCTAATTATGTCTGTAAGAGGGTTTTAATTACCATCATAATCTTTTACTTGCCGCTTGATAGTTCTAACAAAGTTTAATGTGATAATTTATGTGACAAATTTCCACCTTGCAGCCACTTTGTCATGACAAAGTGGATTCTAAATTTCAGTCTCGATCTAAATCTAGACCCAGTCCATGCAGGTCCTGAATCTAGACTAGATCTAACAGATCTAGAGTCTGGACCTAGATTCTACATCTTGTCATTTATGAAGGGTCAAAATCTTCAAAGACCCATGTGAATGAATGTCTCCCAAAACAACGCGACTGTCAATTGATCTACAGGGGAAAAAAAAAAAACGTTTCTGATGGCCGTCACTGAAGTTATAAAGAAGCCTTTCTTTTCTCCTTCACCTCGCTACATGGTAAGGAAATGGTGGAGCCGAACGACATTTTGCCCACATTTCCTTGTACAAATGACTAACGAACGGTCCTCTTGAACATTTAGCCCAAAGGTTAATAACCCTATGTAAACAGACGCACGTGATGCCCGTCGGTACCCACCTGTTGGGCAACAAACACGGACAATAGAATCAATGAAAGCTGTGGAGAAAAAAATAGGAAAACAAAGGGAAAATGTGAACAAAATGCAACAACGAACAAAGAAACACAGTCTACGCCCTTACCATTTCCTGACTCGATCGATAGCATTTATCACTCGTTTGATGTCTTCTTTAGCCCGACTGCGGGTTTCGGCTCTTCCTGACCGCGACAGCATGGAGAAATTTTTTCTTTCTATTCGTAATCAACCTATCCTGGTGCCTTGGAAAGCCTAACCTCAGACGCCGACAGATCTAACACCGGATAAAAATAGAATTTTAGCCGGATTATGGTTGAGATGCCCGGATGACTCATGTGGTCACAGTGCTCGGCTGCTAGCACGGGTCACGTGACTAGCACTCGCTGCAGTGGGAAACACGTCGCGCAGCGTGGGGAGAGCGAGGGCAAGAAACCAGGGCAGGGATTCTCAATGACGGTGCGAAAAGCAATCTCCATGGTTTAGATGAGTTTTTAAAGAAATCAACACGTTCAAAGCAATTCAGTCAAACTCATGAATTGCTATGAATTTTTCAAAATTATTTTGTGCAGAGCGTGTGTGAAGATGCATCTTTCTATTGCACAAAACATCAACACAGTTTATCTGTCGTAAAATCTTCACGTAGTTACACTGTTCCTAACAATAATTAATGTGCTACTTTCTACTTCCGTCTCGTATACTAAACAAATCCAACATTTTCTGTCAGTTAAAGTGTGAAGTGTTTTCTATAAATGTCTAATATGGTATACGGGCAGTGGGGTCAAAAGCTGACCAAAAAAAAAAAAAATCTTATTTTGCACAATGTGAGAACCTTTGTAGACAAAGCGCTACACACTCCGAGTACAAGCCAGGCCAGCAGGGAGCGGACAGGAGTGGGGCAGCGTACAGGAGCGTGTATCGATTTTCGTCACAGCGAAGTTACAATGCGCCTAAGTTTATCGGCAAACTCCTCGAGGGACTTTTAACTTCCGTGTACGCGCGAGAACTGAATTTCTCGTTTTTGTACAGTTTCGTGTCGCGCTTCCGAGTTTGATTTTCAGTTAAATAATTACAGCATGCAATCATAATGTGAAGTTATAAATTATGGAAGCATTATAATCTATAAAACTATAGGAATTGACCTATTTCAAGGAAGAGTAATAATACATGAACAAGCTTTGATCTTTACACTGGGCAACGCTATGCTCGCTTTTGTTCAGAGGAGAAACATTTGATTCAGTCATCTAGCTCCATGGGTTCAGTAGTTTTTCGACGAGTTTCTCGGCCTGCGCTGTATAAAGAGTTGTCAAATAGATTAACGCACTG
>JBCEWB010000002.1:1005605-1020956 GCA_039654565.1 Peronia peronii
GGCTCGAAGACTTCGAGCCGGAAAATTCGGCTCGGTAAATACACATACTTTGCCGATCCAGTATTTCAAAGTTTCAAATAGAAACAAATGGGTTTACTTCCGGGTCATCAAAGAACATCGTCAGTTTTGAAAGCGAGTTTGAATGAGCGAAATCTGTACAGTGAAAGTGTTTTTTTAATTAGTTTTTTTTGTGGATGTCAAGTTTGTTTTCATTCCGCATGGAGTTAGGGCCCTTAGTGAATTGTTCACATAAACCTGCTTGCCCTGGAAAAGTGCTAGATTTGGGTGGAATGAGGATTTACAATCAATTCTATCGGACAATAAATCGCAGCGTTAGTAGATCTAAATCTAGATCTTTGAACTGTAAGTTGAAAAATGTTATGTAAAATATATTGTTCTGAGTTATTGTTGTCAAGTTTCTTGTCATTTTTCTTTTTTCACACAGCACCAGTACATTCATAAATATTTTATTCATGTTCTATGATTCCTCCTGTTTTATTTGATACCTAATTTGTATGGTTTGCTTGCTCTGGACTGCTGTAGCAATTGATTTATGTAGTGAAGGTGTGGTCAACAATTGGGTCATGAAATTGGCCGTGTCCAGAGGTGACCAGCTATATGGGAAATAGGTCAAGTAGGGAAAGAGTTAATGATGTTTGTCACCACTCCACCATGAGATCTGAGAATAGTTGTCGCTGGTCCCATGCATCTGTTTTATTTTTTTCTCTGTCAATGGCACTGAACAGTTGGGAGTGTATGTACCCCCTACTAAAATTAGACGGGAATTTCCAGCTGTTCGCTTGGTCGGAACAAATCTGTTTAATCCATGTCAGCATTGTAGAGCAGTAATAGGAGCTCCTTTTTTTTTTTTTTTTTTGTGAAATGTAGTGAGCTTCCAAAGTTGTGTAAGTACAGAAAAACAAGATCACTGTCAAGTGATGTTGTGCTAGTCATGTTGACAATAAAGGAACTAAGCATAAAATCAGGGCTGAAAGAGACTGGCGCCGTAAATTAGAATGGTGAACAATATGATTTGAATTAATTTATTATTTCTATGATTTAGCTGTGGGTATGTGAGCTGCCAAACTTTAGTTTTAGTGAAAAAAGTGATTGTAATTGACTCCTTTTTGTCAAAGTCAACAACTGGAAATCATTTTGATTGGCACTATTACTTCCCTTTGCCAGACAAAAGAGTTTTAAACAAGTAGTGTGAAGAAGAAAAAGCAAGTAGTGTAAAGAAGAAAAAAATTGTCACTCCAAAGATTGCTCATGCAAAAAATTGACAAAATTATAAAAATACGATTTGAATTTGAGGTAACCATTTCCTTAAATGCCATGAATTTTTCAGAATTTTTCATCATGTAAGTCTCAAACTAAGAGCCAAAATCTTTTTTTTTTTTTTCTTAACGCTGCTTTGCCCAACATCTCTTGAGTCTGGCAAACAAAAGGTATATAAGGCTGGTCAGAATGATCTCCCAAAGTCATTTGAAAATGTATGATTACAAGTGTATGTCTTGTGCCCAGAGCAAATGAGTCGGAAGTCACACTGAGAGATCATGAGTTGCGGCTGTTTTTAACTATTTTCCGACTCAGCACCAAAATTTTTATTTTTTTCACAAAGCAAAAATTCAACCATTTTTTTTTTTTACCTAAAAAAGAAAATTTTTATATCTGAGTTGGAAAAAAGTTAAAAACGGCCATAATTCGTAATCACCCGACGAGACTTCCGACTCATTTGCCGTGGGCACAAGACGTTGCCATGGGTGCAAAAGACGTATTCATCGGCAAGCATATTATCACAGTTCACATCATGTCATTGCTTTGACAGACAACATTTTTTAATATATTCACTGCAATTTGTTTCAGATGCATGATGCATAATGATATAATACAACTCTGAGTAAAGATAAATCCAGAAATATTAGACCTCAGCTGTGCCATTGTCAAGGCCTGTGTTGGCCCAGAGCATTTATTATCTATTGAATTGGATAACAGATTATATTTTTTTCTCTTTAGTGATTATTACACTCAGACTTTTTAAGGTCAGTCAATTTTAAGGCTCAATCAGTTTTTATTTTTTCTCTTTGTAAAAACAAACAGCACTGCTCAGATGAAAATGCAGTGAAAATTTGTTTTAATGATGGCTTTGGTGGGACTAAATGTTCCAATCCTATTTTTACCCCACGTTATCCTCACTTCTATTTCTGACCTGGACCCTACTGCTAATTTAAAACTATTAGATTTTGTTGTAATTATGTTATAATATTATAAGCTCTGAATAGGTTGTCCTACCAGTCATAATCTTTTGTTTTAATATTTTTTTAATTTGCAGACAAACTCACAAACAGCCTTTTGGTCATAATTCTTGATACAAACTCAGTATGGTGGGGCAGAAAACATGCTGTAGATAATCAGGTGAGACTTTATTAGGAAATGGTTTTGCAAATCTGAACAATAGAGTAGGAAAGTACTATTTAATCTGTATCCCTGAGCACTTCCTTTTAAGAGGTTGATACAGCATTGTGAAATATCAAATATATAATTTTTGCTTACAAATGAAAAGATGATGTCAAATAAAATGCAAAAATCCTCATTGTACGATGGTGGTGAATCTGCATGTTTGGGTTTCCTGTATTTTTTTTCAGTAAATTTTAAATTTTCATGTCAGCTTCATGTGATGTGATAGATTGTAATTTATACTGCCTGTTAATTGATACAATAAAAGAGCATCATTACTTACATGATTCGATGCACATTATCGTGAAAAATGTCTTAGTGTTTTGAAATTTATTCTAGTTTTGAATAATAGCTAATGACTGTTTAAGATGGTTTACTAATCAGAAATGTTTACTTCATTCACAGTTGAGTCTAAGTCATTGTGTGGACTGTGTAACCATCCTAGCCAATTCACATCTTATGCTAGCACATAGAAATAAACTTGCTGTCATAGGAGCTCATACAGATCACAGGTAGAGCATCTCAATTATCATTTCTCTCACTTATCGACATTGGCAGGCAGAATGAAATACCTTTGTGATTGACTCTACTTTGATAAACCATAGTGGGCTATTTTCTAGTCAGAATATTTTTGATCTTAGTGCCATTGTTTAGTTGTTTTTTAATATTTCTGTAACTGTTGTTTGTAGATGTCTTTTATGTAGCAGAGAAGGAAATACAGTAGAGCCTTGACAGATTTTTCCTTGTGTTTTCCTATCTAAAAAGATTTAGAAAGTGGTATATTCATTTTATATTGGGTAAGCCATTTAGCAGAAGTTGAAGGTTCTACCTAAAGTATCAACTGCACCATTGTGCACATGGATCAAGTATAGGCATACTGTAGTCTGTGATTGAGACAATGCCTGCCATTGGTTCTGTTGCTAATTCTCTCCCATGAAAGTGTTTCCATGCATGTACTGAGCATGCTTTATTTACCAAGCGTTATCTTGATTTTTGGTCATTTTGCTCAGTGTTTTCCTATACCCTCGGCCACCATCGCAGAGAGGACCAGTGGCTAAAACACCAGACGATGGACAGTATGAGACCTTTAGGCATGTGGAGAGCCAGCTCAAGTCTCAGATAAAAGAACTGATAGCAAAGGGTATTTTATACATAGATGTCATCTATATCATTATAAATATGACATAGAAAGTATGAACAACTACAGCCCTCAGACTTTTTTTCTCTCCCTCTGAGAAAGTGTTGGAATAGAAAATCTGCATAAAAATCTGAAAAAAATTAACTGTTTGTGACATCATTTGTTCAGAGATGTACTTTTTATGTGTGCCTTTCTTATGATATTTTTAGAGGATTTTGACACCTGTAGAGTTAGCTTTTTCATTTCAGTAGTTTCATTCAAACTATTGTCTTGGAAGATAATGCAGCTGGAGATGTTTTCCGAGTGTGGTCACAGTCTACTTTTGGTACTGTGTTTTCCAGATAAAGAAAAGATGGATGAGATGTTTGAGTTTGCAGAACAACCAAGTGATTCCCTTGTTGCTGGTGCTATGGCAATGGCTTTGTGCTGTATCCTCTTTTTTGGCCACATTTTTGCTGGAACCTCAAATGATGAGATTTTTGGCAATAAATTAACATTCACATTGAATTTGTTTGGACTTCAGAAATCAATGGAGCTAGTAGTAATATCAGGGTTTGTTATGTCCAAACAATCGGTTTTGCACAAATTAAAATCAGATACTTTAGGTATTTCTGTGGCATCTTTTTGTTTGCTGACCAAGGCCACTCTGTGGGGTGTCATACCATGTACATATGCAGCTCGGACTGGGTGGTCTTTTAACTCATTTCATCTAGATGAAAATTCCTCATTTTTGGAGGGGAATTAATTTTATTTTGGGCAGAGACATCTACATTGTAAACATAAGTATTATTTGCATATGATAGGTTTTGGATGTAGAAAATCAATATTTATTTGGTATCAGATGAAAGATAAGAGAACTTTAGGAGTAGAACCATTTGGGTTTTTATGATTTCTTCTTCATATAGATGTTACAAGGTTAATGTAAACTTCCTGGTGATATCACAGACTCAGTGGCTATCACTGTTATTACTCCTGTTTTCACTTTCATTGCCTCTACTATCACTGTAAAATAAAAAGTCATTATCATAGTCAACATCTTACATCTGGATCAATTAGAATCAAATACTTCATCAAGAGAAAATCTCTCTTTTCCTTCTGTCCATTTCTGCTTCTAGATCTATAATTATATTAAAATAAGGGGTTACACAAATTTTCAACGTCATAAGGTCAAAAGTGATGCCAGACACTATAGAACCAAAAGAAAATTGTTCAGCATATCATAAATAGGTATTTTATATGAGTGTGTCACGAAATCTTGATGAAATACATAGTGAAGTCATTAGATTTAGGTCAAGTTAAATCGACAACAGACTTGTCACACTGAACCGAATGAGTTAAATGGACTCAAAATTTAGTATTTGATTACTAGTTGTATTAATGTGAGTTTTTATGGTATAAAATGTAATAAGAACACTCCAGACTTTCAGAAAACATTTGCCACAGCATTTCCTTAACAGCATATAGACATTCACAGGTTGGAGAAAGAATGTCCTATTGGGGAAACACTGCGAACTCGAATACTTGTAAGTTCTTACCTGTATAAATACTTTCAACTTCAAGTACAGAGATGAACTGGAAAATGTAGCTGGGCATTTGACATGGTTCTTGGAAATGAAGGACTTCTCTTGAAGTACTGCTTATTAGTTATGAAAGTTTATCTATATTCCTGTAAAGTGTTTGAAAATGGAATAAACATTTGATTATTTTGATCATATTATACTTTATAATAGTGGATTGTTTGTAATCTGAATTTATTTCAAGCAGTATGCTACACAAAGCATAGTAGAAATTGTGAGATTTAATCTGGGCAGATACAGTAGCTAAATTGAGCTCCACTATCTTACCATCAGACGAACATATGTCAATCATAGCAGAGCTCCAGTGGCTGACTATGTGCAAGAAAAATGGCAGAAGAACTTTAGAACTGTGAATTTCACTTGTGTCTTCATAATGTATATCGATTTTTTTTTGTTTAAAATAAGGCTTTGGCTTGAAAATTATTTATTTGAAATGTCCTCAGATTATCAAAGGTTCAGAGGACTGTCCATCTCAATATATGAATTTCATGAATGCTGTCTTCACAGCTCAGAAACAGGTAAGTCAGTGAAGAGTTTTTGTAATGCTCTTCACTCATGACACTTGTTGGACATTCAAATTAAGTGAAATTTCAACCACTAATGTCAAATAAGATTTGATAGTCGGAAGTGCAGTATGAATATGTCATGGCAGATTTGATAGCTGGAAATGTAGTATGAATATGTCATCACAGATTTGATAGTTGGAAATGCAGTATGAATATGTCATGACAGATTTTGCTATGTATTAAAACATTTGTAAGTAAGCTACATGTTTTTTAGTAGTTGTTTGTATTTGCAACTGCACTATAAATGCACAGTAAGCTGACAGAAAAATAATGGTTTTTTACTGTTTTGGCCAGAGATCATTCACAGACTATTGCTTACTACTCTGTGGAAAGAGCTGAATAAATTTATAATTCATTTGATGAATATTTTTTGTGCTGCATTCATTGCAGAACATTGTGATTGATGCCTGCATTCTTGATACTGAGTCAGGCTTACTACAACAGGTGAGATGAAAATTTAAATATATTCGGTTATATCCTCATGTGTAAAGAAACTAGAATTTCCTTTCAAAGTTATGAGCTAATAAAACCCTACCAATTAATTATAAACAAAAGTAATGTTTTTAAAGAGCAGGATTGGTATTGTTTATTTTTCAGTTGGCATGACAGTATATTTAAAAGCAGGTATAAATTACATAGAGATAGTTTAAGGTCTTTCATTTCACTCGACTTAAGTCTATTCACCACAGCATATAGGTTAAATCTCAGATAAAAGGGGTTGGCTCCAATATTGTCAAAAATATGTATATGTCTTCCCTTGCAATTTTCTCGGTTTCACTATTTCTGCTCTATGTAGAAATTAGTGTGCCCTGGTCTCATTTAACCAACTATCTGTAACCAGTAAAAGTTTATCACAATTTTGCTTGTCTGTGTTGCCTTTGATACTCTGAAAATTACATAATTACCTTCCAATGTTAATAGAACTGAGGCCATTGGACATACATATCTTGTTGGTGAACACCTTTTAGGTCTGCCTGTATAAATGTGTAAGAATAACATCCATATTCTGTGCAAGTTAAGAATTTATAGAAGAAATGTGGTGTTTTTTTGTCATTTACATGTATTTATGTTAAGGGAAAGAGTAAATAAAATTGCTGTTGCCTTGCGGTTCATTTATGTGCATTCATAATACTCAGTTAAGCACAAGGAACACATTGAACAAAAAAAAAAAAAAACTGATTTAACTGGGACTGGGTCAAATCATTATGGTTCTTGAAAGGCATTGCTTCTCACAGAATGATCATTTAAAATATTCAGTGCGAGCTTTAATTTTGTCTTCATTTTCAGGCTTGTGATATTACAGGAGGGATTTACTTGAAGATTCCACAGCCTCAGGGTTTACTCCAATATCTCATGGTAAAACAACAACTTTCACCACAAAATTTCAGTTACAGATAATATGAAGTCATGAAATTCTTGTTTTTGGTACCATTACTAGGTCAATGGATTCTATTTCTGTTTTGAATGTGACAGTATGCCAAATTGTTGTGGAATGTAGATGCGCAGCTGCCACTTTATTATGGAATATTGTTGTCTTTTTTTTTTGTAAATAAATGTACAGTGATCCTCCGGAATTTGGTGAGGCTTTTATTTATTTATTTATTTTTAATTTGAGATGTCAACCAAACACTAGCCTAGTTTAATGTTTTGTTTAAGTCGCAGGTGATTCAGATTGATCACATGGAAACTAAAAGGTAGAAAAATTATTTTGTTGTTAATGTTATGTCATAAATAACGTACACAAACCAGTCCTTCCCTGACCATCTCATCAGTCAGTTATTTTGGTGATATGAAGGGAGAAACCAAAATGTTCTCAAGATGTTGGTCCCTATAATGTGTGTGTTTTTTTTTTTTTTTTAAGTCACTGAAATTTCCAAAGGCATTCTTTGTCTTGTTTATGCTCTCTTTTTTGCAAAATGAACTTTTATATTTGGTGTTTAGCCATTAAATTAAACTTTCAGATTTGGTGCTTAGCCATTACTTTTTACATGTGGAATTGTATGATATTACTGACATAGTCATATGAGTAACCATTTTCTGTGTTTGACTTCGGCAGTGGGTTTTCTTGCCTGATCCTGCTGCAAGATCGAAAATGGCTCTACCTCCAAAAGCCCAAGTGGACTATAGAGCTGCCTGTTTCTGTCATCGAAATCTCATTGACATTGGCTATGTGTGTTCTGTTTGCTTATCTAGTAAGTCTCATTTCAGTATGACTTGGATCATTGCAATTGATTGGTTCCTAAGTCAACTTAGATGTATGGAAATCTTGTTATAGTTATAGTGGTACCCTGCCTACACTGGGACAGATGAGATTGGGCAAATAAATTCCTGTTTCAGCAGAAGTCTGCTGATGAATACTGTGTAAACACACTATTTTTTTCCCATTTAATCCATGGAAAATAATCCTTATTTTAGAAATCAATGAAATTGTGGCTCTGGGGCTTCATCAGGAACCATGAATCACTTTTCAACTCATCAGCAGAATTCGAACTGTCATCCAAATCGAATGTCTGAGCCAAACTTTTCAGGGAGATAAAAGCCATGACTTCAAAAGCACTGTTGTGTGTGCACATTTGGTTGTATTTCGGTTTAGTAAAATGAAAACAAGTGTACTCTTCTGTTTTCTGATCAAATGTTCTAGTCCATTGTAGACCAAAATGTTAAGATCCAAATGCACAATAGTTTACTTGAGTCCTATAATCCTTCTGCAAGGCAATCAGAGCCATTGTTCTTGCTTAAATAGTGTCTGCGTAATCTTCCAGGCCATTTTGAAGTATGTACTAGTGCAAATAGTGAGCAGTTGATCAGAGACAGATACATTATGTGACATTTTGAGTGAGTTTTATTGAAAGTGCATGAGTTACAATCTTTCAGCAAACGATGTCATCTTGTTGTTAACACCGTAACCTTGTTGGCATAACTTCAAGTATGCTGTTATGTAGGCAGACTTCATAGACCAAAAGCCAAGAGTTTATTTCTGATGTGGAAAAATCACTATCCAAAATGTTTCGCAAAAAAGTTTCAGTTCTTTTATGAAAAGGTCTATAGCGGCTGGTAACGGGCTATAGAGATAAATATGGTTGCCAGCGATGCCTCATGATACGGGAAGTTAGTGGTTACTGTGAGAATTAAGTTGAATAGTGATTGACGTGGAGACACTTAAGTCAGAGGACAGTGATCGTTAACTGACTTTTAAAGACTATAATCTTGTATTATGCTTGCATGTCATCAGACAATGCTAGAGTCACTTTGAACTTATGGAAAAGTGTCGGGAAATGATGAGTGCAAGACAAGATGCTATAGTGGAACTGACAGGCAAAGGGACAGTTAGAAAGGAGCTAGACAATTAGGGATGGGAGTAATGAAAGAAACTTTTGTTTGATATTAATAGCTTATGCTTGTGCAAGTTTTGTTTTCCTTAAAAAAAACAACAACAAAAATTAAATAATGCTGGAATTTTTTTTTTGAAGTTAGTTTATTAGTCATAGATCATAGTTGATTTTCTGACTTTGAAAAATATGATACATTGAAAATACGCGTCCAGTGTTGAAGTTTTATTTAGTTTAAACAGCTAAGTGGTGTTTTTTTGTGTGGCAAAATATATGTATCACAAAAAATCTATGAAATTAATGGTCATCTACATTTCAAAGTGTATCTGAAACATAATTCAATTTTAATAATGTCAATACCCATAGTAACAAATTGTGCTCATTATTTTTGTTTTTCAGTATACTGCACTTTCAGCCCCATTTGCTCTACATGCCAGTAAGTTTGTCTTTCACGAAAATCCTGTTCAGTTGTTTTGCTTAAGTTGTGAAGGATTTTTTGTACTCCTGCTAGTCTGAATAGTAGCAAATAGTAATGTAATTTTATTTCTGCGTTTTTCAATTCTGAGACAGTCTTATTCATAAGAAAACATTGAAGTGCTCTAGGTATTCTAAAAGTTGGTATTGACAGGAAAATTCGTAAAGATAAAATAATTAATATACACCAATACATTTGATTTAGTTTTTGTCTCTCAATGTGCCATTTTCAGTCTGTTCTGTCGCTATTAATTGATAGCTCAATCTATTAAAAACTATTGCAGACATCAGTTATAGATTTCACTTGTTCAGTTCAAATCTGTTAGGTTTTATGTAAGCTTACAAGAATGTTGACAAATATCTCATCTGCCTGTTGAGAAGGAAAAAGTTTCATCACTTAATAACAGTTTGCAGTTGCTTTTTAATTATTAATTTATATCATGGAGATGTTATGGATACATATATAATGATGTTTCTTTTGGTTGATTCTATGGTATAACAATAAAATTTCAATCTCCAGTTCTCATGCTGTATACTATATAGTAAATTACTAGCATAACAGCAATTGAAAATCAAGACACTGGTAGTAGCAAAGAGTTTCTATATGGCTAATTTTGGTAACTGTCTAACATGGCTAATTTTGGTAACTATCTAACCTAGGACAGCCAAGCAGCTTGTCAGACGCACGCTGTCGCTTCACCTGTCTACACACTACTGCACACCTCATGATCAGTGTCTCTCACAATGCACTTTCTTTGTTAACCTACAATACAGAGTGCAATGTTATGTTGTTATGTAAGATGTCTCCTGACCACATGTGCAGGACGCAAGACACAATATGTGAATACTCACTGCATAAGCATGCAGTCACTGTGTTCAAGTTCATAAAGCTAGGTCTATATACACACTATTGAAACGTGACCTGTCTCCTTTGTTAAGAGATGTCACGATTGCTCCTGTCAGGGCTATTATTAACGAAAGGAAATGAATCAGCATCAATCAGAAGTTTGCCATCATCATATCATCAAGGTGTGAATGTAAATGCAAAACACAATACTAAGATATGCTACCTAAAACAGAATACATTATGTCGCATGTTCCGCTTACATGTTTATTGACAGGGGAAGTAATCATACAAAACCTTATATCAGGGATGTCAAACTTCCAACTTTAGTTGGAATTCCGACTTCTTGGTCGTCACCAACTTTCCTATCTTTGGCAGTTCAACTGCCGACTTTTATTGAATCCACAAGGCAATCACAGTTTTATGATAATTTGGGATACAAATTCCACATGATGACAGTGAAACCGGAAGTATGAAAAAGTTATCATCATACGGTGGATAGTCGGGCTGTTGTTGGGCGGCTGTTTGAAGATTGAGATCGAAGTTCGTATGTGCTTAATTCCTCAGACCCAACAACATGCAGTCGAGTGGTGGGGTGAGAGTTGTTGATGGAAAATCAGCATATCAGAGTACTGACAACAACAAATTATGGGCCCATGATCTTAGAAAGACTAGGATAAGAAAGAGAGTAGCTGTTCGAGATCTAGATCTAGAATGTAGATCTAGTCTATTTATGCGTGATGATTATGATGATGGCACTGCCCATGGGATCTTTTTAGTTCTTGAATTTCCACTAGTTGTATAATTTTATAGTCCCGTCCCAGGATATTGTGAAAACTTGCAAACTTGTCTCAAAACAATGAAAACTTCTAGCATGAAAACCCTAGATTTCTTAAAAGTGTCTTACTCTTACGTAACCGAAAAGTGTCAGACCGCTGTGATAAAATGCAAAGGGGGGGGGGGGATTTTTTATGAAAACAGTTTGACATCCCTGCTAATATGCGCAATATTGTTGTTGTCCTATAAATATCACTGACTTAAACATTTTTTATTTCTCTTTATACTGGACTAATGAGACATTGGGAATGAGAGATTTTGTTAGAACATTGAATGTCATTTTTCGCACCTGTCACTGTAGTTCTTTCTTTGTGGCATATGGCCCCTCTGTTGCATTCCTTTCTCTCTTGTGAACATTTTTTTTAACCCTGATTTTTTTTTATCTTTCAACAGGTTATCTAAAACATTGTATTGCCTTGTTTTCTTTCAGGACAACATTTAAAATCCTTGGTCCACAGAAGCTGATGAAGAAAAAGAAGAAGATTTGACACCACAGTTGTTCTGACAAAGATTTATTTGTTTTTGAATCATTCATATTAAATAAACAATGTTTCATTCAACCAGCATGCACCTTTTTTTTCCCTGTATTTGTAATATTTAGAAATATATTTATAATTTCCAAAGTGTGGTACATGATGTATTCTGATATTACTACAAAGAAAGCTGATCATTGACAATCTGTTGTGTACAAACTGCCAAGCTTGTAAGATAAATCATTTCTGGCTACGCTGAGAAAAACTTTCTTTTCAGCATACATCACACATACAGCTTGTTTCAAATGATACAAGCTTTTATTGAAATGCAACTTTGGAAACAATGTTTTATGACTTAAGAGCAAATTGTAGCATTCTAGGAACACATAGAGATCAAATTTATCAGTTGATACAGATACTTGTAAAATATTCATTCAAAACAGCTTGATAACCATGAAAACACATTTCAATAGTCCTAGATTAGAGGATAAACATATAACTCTTGAAGAACAATGTAGTACAGTGAAACCTTGATAACACACTCACCCTTGGGACCAAACTCGAAAGATTGTGTTATCGGCATGTTATCAGGATCAGCCATTTTTTCTGCCAAACCCGCACAGATTTTTGGAAATGTGGAAAAAAGGCCTAGGAATGCATTTGAAATGAAACAGAACATACATAGCCTATATTATACAAGAACTTATTGAAAGAGTAAATGTATTATGTATGCTTTAAGAGCTTTATTTTTTCTTTCCTTCCATTAGAATTTAAAGTCTGAAAAGTTTTTAAAACTTGGCAAGCAAGTCATGCACAGCAAGATAGGACATGTGATAATGCACGATGTGCAGCGATTCCACTGATCAGTGGTGTGTTGTTGTGTAGTGTGTAGGCCTATGACGCTGTGCGCAACAGTCATAGTTGATGTTAAAGGCAGGGGAACGAGAGGTGGCCTCAAGCAAGGCCTAGGTTGACGTAACTTTATGACACTGACTACATGTGCATGTGAAAGCGAGGGAGAAGGGTGAACCAATATTAGGCTTTGTCATACTATGAGTACTAGTAGGCCTACTGGCAGCAACAGTGAACAGGTTTTTCGAAAAAGCGGGCTTTTCAATGCTTTCTTAGCACGTGGCTAGCATGGACCTCTGACAAGAACCGATCATGCTATGCGGGTTGAGAACGCAAACCCGAATGTGTTAACTGTTATTGAAAATAAATTAGTATGTTTAAAGAAGGGTTGAAACTGGATTTCGTGAGAAGGCTGTGTTAAATGGGAGATCATGTTAGGCCATGATTGTGCTAGCGAGATTCCACTGTATAAACTACATGTATTTATGGCAATGTTTGAGATCATCTCTCCAAACATACATGTACTTGCACATCCTTTCATCTTAGTTACAAGGTACCTGCAGTATTCCTAATGACAACTAATGAACACATGGTCAAGCCAATAAAATAACACAGATGGTGTGATGGAAGCAGAAAATCCACATATGCCTTCAATACATTTTCATACAAGAATGATAATTTTGCATTGCAGTACAATGAGCTGAAGTAAGAACTGACAGAAAAATGTGAAATTTTACAAATACATGTACATGGATATACATGTATATATTCCATACATGTATTTCATCCTGAATTTTAAACTGTTGCAAAGATCTCACTTTGATGTGAAATTTATATTTTCCCATGTATGCACACAGAATTATGAAACTGGTCAAACTGTGCAGACTAATCTCTACTCTGTGAGATGAAAAAGCACATGGTAAGTACTCACTTAAGCTTAAAAGCCCTCTGTCTCAGACTGCTTCATGCATGTATACAACATCCATGAAATCTGAAGAGGAAGAGGTCTAATAGTCTATGCATAACATACATCATTTGCCCTGCAAGTTATGTTCCAAAAAAATCTTGATATTGTAAATGTAATTGGCTGATTGAAATGCAGCTGCATCCCTTCAACATTTATACTGCAGCCACGTAAACAATGCTCCAGATCAAGCCAAACATTCAGATATAATCAAAAATGTATCATACTACAAAAAGATAGCATAGTATGACATACGTTACAATGAGTTGTAAATTACACAGAATATTAATTGGGAATTCATCATCAGCTACATTATTTTTTTTTTTTGGCACATGAGGCAACTTGTATTGGGAAAATTACTTGATTATAACCTTGGAAAATTTGTTGGCCGTTGTCTTTGGAGTGAGGCACTGGAATCTCCATTAACCCGCCAGGTGAATGAGTGTTTAATATCACAAACCATTTTCAAAACATATTTTCACAAATTTCACTACCACAGGGAATAAAACTCCAGTACTTTACAGCATGTACTTCAACAAAATTTCCTTGAAAATCATGAAATTTATGTTGTAACATTACTATCATTCTGAACATTTCACACACATTACACAGAAAACTGTCTCAATCATATGGAGCACTTTCTAAATTAATTTCAGCAGATCAAATATTTAGAGGATATCTGAATGAAAAAAAATGAGTGAGGTAAAAAAAAAAAACAAGCCCACTTATCTGCACCTAGTGCTCCGGTGTGTATAAACTATATCAGGTATCAGATAATATCATTTTCTTCAAGATTCAAAAGTTTAAAACTTAGAAAATTGAAGACACGAAGGAATAGAAACAAACACACTAACTGGACACACTAACTAGGAGTTGACATCCATCATCTGTCAGCATCATCAAATGCAGCCCCCCCCCCCCCCTTCCAAACCCTTCCTGGTGTGATGTAGGCTGCTGCATTCAAGAACTTTGATAGGGTCATTCTCTCCATTTGTTTCAATCTTCATCATCCCTGCTGACCATGGATTCTCATGCCAGATTCGAGATGTGGCCACTACCTATACAATAAATAGCTACATGTATATTCAAATTCACTGCTGTGATTTCCTAGTTTCCATTTGTTCAAACCTAAATTTATTGAGCACAGCAAGTAACAAGCAAGACAGTGTTATGATGAACAAAGTCAACAAGCTTTCTTAGAGCAGTCACTTTTCTTCTGCTCTTGTAATGCTTGTATACCAACACAAATATAAATTTTGAACAGGCAGGTGTCGACACATTCTAGGAGCACATACAGATAAAATTTATCAGCTCATACAGATAGTTGTACATGTATAATATTCACGCAAAACAGCTTGATAACCCCACATCTAATACAATTCAATAGCCCTTTGACCATAGGATAAAGATATATCTCTTGAATAACAATACAGTAGTATAAGCCATTATAATAATTATAAACATCAAACGTAAAAACATTACATAAAATCTGTAACTACAATGGAACTCTGATATTAAGAAATCGAAGGGATCAGGATTTTTATTTTTTAATATCAGCATGCTGCCACGTGGTTTTACTCTTCACTTCTGGGAAAATTATTTCTTTATAAGCGAGATTGAGAGGATTGGCATTTCACAAAACCAAGATTTTGTTACAAGCAAGAATAAAGAAATAAAACGGGACTGCATATTGTTTTCTTTATTACCGAAATTTTGTAACATCCGATTTTGTAATATTAGAGTTCCACTGTATAAGAAACAAGTACAGTCGAGTCCGCTTAAATCGAATTTGCCGGGACCAACCTAATGGGTTCGATTAAAGAGAGTTCGTCTTCCAGTT